>JAJOOS010019476.1:0-27036 GCA_029582725.1 Solanum chiquidenum
TCTGCATATTTTCTTTTAATTCCCTTTTGCTTATTATGTCAAGAAGTCAACAAACTAAGATCCATAAGAAGAAAATATAACTTTTGCATTATGCTAAACTAGACAGCAGCATACCCCACCTAATCCCTATTGCAAAGACGTACTTCTGCATATTTTCTTTTAATTCCCTTTTGCTTATTATGTCAAGAAGTCAACAAACTAAGATCCATAAGAAGAAAATATAACTTTTGCATTATGCTAAACTAGACAGCAGCATACCCCACCTAATCCCTATTGCAAAGACGTACTTCTGCATATTTTCTTTTAATTCCCTTTTGCTTATTATGTCAAGAAGTCAACAAACTAAGATCCATAAGAAGAAAATATAACTTTTGCATTATGCTAAACTAGACAGCAGCATACCCCACCTAATCCCTATTGCAAAGACGTACTTCTGCATATTTTCTTTTAATTCCCTTTTGCTTATTATGTCAAGAAGTCAACAAACTAAGATCCATAAGAAGAAAATATAACTTTTGCATTATGCTAAACTAGACAGCAGCATACCCCACCTAATCCCTATTGCAAAGACGTACTTCCATATTGTAGAAAGCACAACATTGAACAGAACTAGTTGACTTCAAACTAAATACTTTCTGGTCATTTGGACAAGTAACAACTACCAGATAAAAAAGTGATCTTGTTGAGCACGAGTGCTGCTATTATGAGATCATACAGCTCGAAGAAGATAAAATCTGAGACTTTAAAGTCAAACTTGAGCAAGTAGGTGTATCGAACAATTCAAGTACAGTGCATTGTTGACTTGTACCAGGAGAAGGCATAGCTTCGTCAGTGAGCCATGCAATATTAGAGAAGTGTTCCATACAAAGAATGACGTGCAAAGTGATTTAGCAAGAAGTTATTGGTTCTTTGAATTTCATGTGAGGAATAGGGATATTGGCATTATTGTGTATTGGATACTAAAATTAGTTGATCCCTCCTTTCCACTTTGTTTGACACTTCCCTTATTTGCTTGTTCCAAAAAGAATGGCACATACTTATATCTCCTAATGAGAAGTTTTTGCAGCCACACCAATGTTCTAACATGTTTTTTTGAAATAGGTAACTTTGTAAAATATCACAAAACAGTACAAGGGTTGTACTGAAACCATTATATACAGATGTATCATTTTCCACTTGTTTCAGTCTATATTGAGTCTAAAACAACTGATACAGTGTCATTGGAGTATACTTGATTACACCAAAAACATAACAATAAAATGCAGTTTAACTTGACTTTCTTATAACATGTTTACAACCATAAGTTCCAAAAATTTATAGCCACACAAATTTTATTTCGTTTTTAAGATCACAAATTGTTGCTGATACTGTTCTTTCTCTATTATTTTCTATATGTTTCTTCACTACTGAATTTCCTTTTCTTACTGATTTGGAAATGCTTTACATGAGCCGAGGATTTATCAGAAACAACCTCTATGGGGGTATGTTGCTGATGTATTTAAGATCCCAAGTTTCAAAAGTCTTCCTTTCTTTATTAAACTCTGTGCCAATCAAACTACGACAACAAAGTGAAATTAGCAGGAGTAGTATTTTGATGATTATGATACTAAATAATTTTCCAAAATTTGGGTGCTTCATCTCAAACAACCATAAAGTCCACTTCATACTTTTCATTTTCAAGCCTCGTGGACATTGTTGTTTTTTTGCGCTTTTCACTTCTAAACACATTGTAATCTGATGTTGTCATTTACAGGGTTACGTAATGGAAATCTAATACTTGAAAAGACAGTTTATATGCATTACCAGTTACCCAAAAAAAAAGACAGTTTATATACAAATTAATGACTGCAAAGGACTTCTTCCAGAACATAGAAACAACTTTGACATGATTGTCTAATGTTACTAAGTTTTCAAAGAAAACTATCTGACGTTACTACACTTTTCCCCACTTCTTCATTTTTCAGGTAACAACTAAAATTGGTATTTCCAGCCAAAGGCTACTGTTACATATGACACTGATGGTTCATTCTAGCAGATACTTCAATTTACGAGCAATGGGGTTTATCTTAATTGCTTCAAAATTAAATTTAGGAGTGCAAAAGACCAAGCAATTACTTGAAACAGTCGCCGACATAGGTGTAGCTAACAAATGAACTTGGCCTGAGGTCAGGATTTTTTTAATTCCTTCAGTCCCAACAAAAGTTAAGTTGGGAAACTAATTGGACAATTTTTGTTGCTCAGCACATTTGTAACTTGTATATGTTGACATACTTGAACTTCTGAATTCCCTTCTCAGTTTCCTTCATTAAGTTTTGTGCATATAATGGAGGTCCTATGTGGGTATAAGATTCTACGGGAACCTTTTTTCTTTTTCTTAATCTTTAAGGAATGGTACAATCATACGTATTCTAGTATAGTTATTTCACCAACTGCCTTAAGATGTTATTATATAAACAAACTGATACATTAGCAAGGTTAAAATGCACTACAGAAACTTACCGTAAGTTTTGAAGTAGCTTTAAGCTGATTAATCATAAATGGAAGAGTACACAACCGAATCATAATACTTGTAACAACTATGGATCCCCACCTGTACAACATCAAAATTTTCAAGATGAAGTCAAGGCGTAAAAGTTGTCAAAGCAAACATTACCTTTATCAAAAAAAAAAAAAAAAAAAAACTAACAAAGCATGATGACTTAATTTTAACTTAGAAACAAAACTTGCAAAAAAAATGTGGTAGGAGGGGAAGCGGGGAGAATGAGTGAGAGAGAGAGAGAGAAAGAAACTCTTAAGGACCTAAGGTTCTAAAGTATTTCAGCTAAAATATAAAATTTTGAACTTCCAAACATATCTCTCAAACAAGAACTACTACCAACATTAAGTCCAAGCAAGTTCAATTATTTCAAATGAAAGATCTGCAGTTTTGGAGCCCAGCTAAGTTTATGCAGAGTATAAAAGAACAAACTCTGCAAGCCCAATTGAATACATGTGAGATGCTTCAATTGCAATGATATCTTCAACTTAAAACTATATATCTTAAGGTTCTATGAAGTCTTTCAGTTAAAAAAATGTATAATAAAAGGACTATGGGAATAACAAAAGAGATAGAATCATGCTTCTTGTTCTTGTACCCCTTTCCAACACCAAACCGAGAGTGCATTGAGTTATTAATGTATCTAATCATCACTCTCTTTCTCACCTAAATATTATCAAGAGGTGAATAATTATATCCTTCATTTCTCTTTCCAACTACCCCAATCCAAATGTACTGTAAAAACACCACAATGAGATAACAGGAAAAATTAGAGGCAACAGCATTTACTCTTACCATTCAAACCCAGTAAATATATGAACGTAGTCTATCAAATACATCAATGCCTTCACCGGCAAATAACAATCAGCAGAAGCAATTGCCACCTCGTTCAAAGCTGGAGCTTGAGAAACTACAGCTTCCACAGCCTTATCAGCAAGTACTTCGGCAACATCAGTGACGTAATTAATTTTATCTGCTCCACCACCAATATCAGTTGACATATTCCTGGTCAAAGAGGACCCATAACTCATCGGAACCATAAGTCCTGAAGCACAAAACCTCCTGTCTTGATATGGGCTTCTTGAGCCAATGAAGCTGTTAACTCCACTTACACTTCCCATGTAACGGGATTGGGAAAAACTGGTAATTCTTGAATTCACAAAAGTCGGTTCAGGACAGCTCTTACGATCATCATCACCCTTATGAAAATAAGAAAATGCAGGAGTGACTCTTTGTTGCTGATAAAGAAGCTTCGCTCGCGTTGTTATGCTGCGCCTATAAGCCATTCTTTATATATGCTTCTATAAACAGATTCAGCAGCAAACATTAACACCCCAAATCATATATAGGCAACCTTGACAGTATGTCAGTATATACACAACATATGCATCATAAAGATGAAACCTTTAGGTTTGGTAGGATCTATTTAAAAAATCTAATACATGTATAAGTCATGATGTTATTTAATCTTTTGTATGGTAGGATCTTCAACCTATCTATAACCAATACACAACAATGAACAAACCTTGGTATTAGCAATACAAGGACTATTAAAAACAAAATTGCCCTTGATACACTATATTAAACCCTGAATACTAATACACCCTATTCAGTACTCCCCAGTCCCCATTTATGTGGCACAGCTAAAATTTCGAGATTCAAACTTCTAAATTTTGATCGTAAAGTTGGACATAGAAGCTATAAGCTTTTTCATATAAAACTTATATATTTGAAAACTAGTAAAAAGTAAACTTGGTTGACTCTCGAAATTCCAACTGTGCCACATAAATTGAGGAGACCAGAGTACTATTTTTATACACTCTACCAAAACGATCCCTTAAAGTCACACACAGCAAAATACACAGACTTAAATCATAAAGATGAGAGCTTTATATTCAGTCACACAAAACAAGATTAACATTTTTAGATTCATTCACACAACAAAATGCAAACAAAAAGAAGCAAAATTAGAAAAGATTCAAAGCTCAGATCCCAATTATTGTGATTTGTGATTCAAAAAATACATGAATTTGAAGTTTAAGAGTTGAAAACTTACAGCAATATGTGATTGCAAGAGCGAAGAATGAAGGGTTTACGGGGTTTTATGAAGTAAAATGAAGAGAAAAAAAAGTATGAGGAGTGAAATGTAAGATCGATTTTTTTGTTTCAGACAGTTTTTTTTGGTGGGTTGACCCGTTTAGGTCTCGGGGCTCCGAGGAGTTTTGTTGCCATTTTGGGGGTATTTTTGACTTTTCATAGCAGTAGGCCAGTAGCATATTCTTCTCAGATATTTGCACCTGGTTTTTGGGCTTGTGGAAGTTGGATTGGACTCTATAAAAGAGTGGCCCAATTTGTTGATAATACTAAGGAACCATTTTAAACCATTGGGGGTGGAGTCAGTATTTGAAGTTGAATTTGCCATTGAACTCATAGTTCATTTTAGTTGTTGGGTTCATAATTACATATTTTTTTCCATCAAACTCATAGTTCACTTGGTTATTGGGTTCATAATTGCATATCTATAGTTTTTTTATATAGAATCTAAGCAAAAGTTACTGAGTTGGCTTGAACTCGTATCATCGTATCAGTAAATATGAGTATGTATGTCCAATATGCGATACTCCCTCCGTTCCATTTTATGTGATGTAGTTTGACTCGGCACGGAGTTTAAGAAAGAAAGGAAGACTTTTAAAACTTGTGGTCCAAAATGAATGATAGAAATTTGTGTGGCTGTAAACCATTTCATTAAGGGTAAAATAGACATTTTATAGTGAAATTGTTACTTAATATAGAAATGTGTCATTCTTTTTGGGACTGACTAAAAAGGAAAATAAGTCATATAAATTGGGACAGAGGGAGTATCATTTATAAACGTGATTTCTAGGTGATTAGATGAGTTAAACCACCAAGGACGGAGCTAGATAGGAGCCCTTTGGTGAAAAATTACATTCTGTATACAAGGATAAAAAATTTTTTTATGTAGATGTTGCATCCTCGTGTCTTCTTAATGTATTTTTGAACCCCATTAATGAAAATTCTGGTTCTGCCATTGTAAACTACAACAATGATACACAATTAGGATAATAGTAACGTAGATATTATTTCTCACGTAAATACCACTAACTTTGTCCACTAAGTTTGTCTATCCATGAACATCTATTATATCTATATATCTAGGGGATCTCTCTATACATATAGTTTTTTTATGGAATGATATGATCGGCTAGCTGTAACCGCATATCAGCTACGCTCAATGCGAGATTTCTAATATTGTCTTTTCTCCTTTTTAGATTAGAGAAGTAAATCCCTTATTTAATCCTCCCTCGAAGGGTACTTCTATTTAAGTTTTAGAGAATTCAGTTCCAGCGAAAGACTATGTAAGATGCGGTATAAAGTCCAATCAATTCCCTCCAATAGATCGGAAGAATAAGAAGGGGAAAGGAAGAGCAACATCATGTGTACGTCTTGTTTGTAAAGAGAAAAATCATTTCCTTTCTAAACAAAAACAATGCCAAAAAGAATTATATCCTATATCCTTTATTTTCTTTCTATTTACAATACTTGAAACTCACAACTTATATACAACAAGAATAATTTCCCTATAAAAGACATTAAAATCAAAGCAAAATAGAGTTTTTGTGTGTGTTGAGGCCTATGGAGAAGACGACGAGACCAAAGAAGTTGACGATGAGCACGGATGTAATGAACGATCTGGTGTATTTCGACATAAGGGGCAAGTAGCATTTAACTTCAGCCATTCATCAATGCATTCAACATGAAAATAATGGTTGCATTCTGGTATAGTTCTTAACGTTTCTTTAGGCATGTAGTCCGATAGACATATCGGACAAGTGCCATCGTTGGGATTGGGGAGACGTTGACTCTCCCCGAGCACTGTCTTAGGATATGAATCAATAATTGCCTTGTTAAGACCTCTTGTAGTGATTGTTGATTGTAGATTAATGGTTCTTGGGAGATCAGAGTTCAAATCAGGACGAAGAGTGTAAACTTTAAGTTTACCAAATGCAAAGCTTATTATTCCTATTAAGCATACAAAACCTGGTACTCCAACTCCAATTATAATGCCATATTTGGCTCCTCTTGGAAGTCCTGCACAAAGAATATCGACTATTGTTAAATAATATTCAATTAATTACCTTAACTTTAATTCAAACTAGTTAAAATCTAAGTCATTATTTAAGGTTGCCATTAAATCAAATAAATCTATTACTAGTAGAATAATCTCAATTGTAACATCCAAGAAAGTAGCCAAAAGTTCAATGAAGTGGAGATAAAATCATGAGAGACGTAAAAATTATACTAGTAAAAATAAAATAAAAAGAAGGTTAGGTGATTCATTATCTTCAGTATAAATTTTAGTGGACAAATCACCAAACGTCTAGTAGTTAGAAGTAACAAATACCTAGGATTGTCTTATGGTAGGGGTGTATCTAGATGCAGGGGCGTTGATCCACGTGCACTCATGCTTTTCTTTATAAATCGTGTATATGAATATCACCATATTTTTTTCAGGACCACTTAATATATATGAGTTCATACCTAAAATCAAAAAGTACTACAACGTAATTATTACTGTTAAATATACCTCTAGAAGTAAATTGAGGATTCAAATCTTATATCTATCTTATCGTTTTTTCTGGTTTTCTAGAACTAGAATCAGATCCATAATCATGAGTTGTATCCTTTCTTGCGTTTTAATTAAGTATTGTTTTTTATTTTGATGAATTCTTTCAAAAATTTCTAAGTTGACAAGTTGAAATCTTTATTTTTTTATTATCTTAAAATAACATAAAATTTCATATAACTAAATCAAACGTCTATACTATAGCTAGTAATTGATTTTTTTTCTGCCCAACTCCTTTAGCTCTCCATAACGTGGCATGGTAGCTTTGAAGGTCATGGGCGGTGGCGATATATGGCCAAAATTTTATTAATTTTGTGAAATTAGAGCCTCATATTCTTGCACGATGTGTCATCAATAATGTGACAAATTTGATAAGTGTTACATTTTGACTTTTGCAGATAAAGTCAAATTTATTCTCAACTAATAATTAATATTGGTATAAAGTCACTTTATTTATCGATGACAATTAAATGAAAAAAAAAAAACTTTATAAAATATGAAATGAATAACGAAAAATCAAACCTTTAATTTCATTACGCTTTTGACTTGTCTAGGTGATACCTAAAGACTCTTAACCAATAAAAGAAGTAGAGTCAACCAATAACCTACACTTAAATAGTTAGGTAATTTTTGTAACTAGATTTTTCATTTTCTTCGTTACTTGGGATAACTATATATTTTATCTTTCGATTATTGATAAATTATGATTCTGATTATTGAAATAGTTAGTTAAGCATATCTAACATTTAATTAAATAATGTAAGTATTTAGTTTCTTATTATAGAAAATGTGTGATATCTAGACTATTTTGAAATTATATCATTCTCAACAATTGGATGATTTAGCACTTACATTTATAAAGAGTCATTGTCAACGAAATCAAAAGTACTTATCAACTAATTGAAAGTTAAAAATACATTTTATCAAAAATCATTGAGATTGAAATTAAAGTTTATCGGTTTATAAGGGACTAGAAATGTTAATTTCCCTTATTTATATAAGAAAAATAAAACACGACTCAATCTTGTTTTTGAATAAATAAACTTTCAACTTCATTAGGTGGAGCTACAATTATTTGACCCTACAAACAAAACTACCAAAACTAAAAAAATAAATTAGATGATGTAACATGAATGCACATGGACTATGCAACACTAGTGATAAGACACTTCTCAATTGACATACTAACATCTATAAGCTCAACAACCCCACCAATAATCAAGTTGAAAATTTAAAAAGAACTTTAGTTAAAAAAGGAAATTAAAAAAAATAAAATCTAATTTCCTTTTTTTGAAAAGTTTGGCATATACCCCTTTAAACCCTTTTCTTATACTATTTTCATACATCCTATTAAACGATTCTTTAATGTATTTTTTAATGTGCAATGTCATCCTATTCATATACCAAAGTTAGTGAAAGCTACCTACTAAAAGTTTAGTTTCACTCTATATGATTAATGTAACATACAACTTAAGATGTGAAGGGCAAAAATGTCATCCAATTCCAATATCTATGGTAGTGAAAGTTAACCGATACCTATATTAATTAATAACTAATGTATGCGAAGAATATATCAACCGTATGCACATTTATGATTAGTTAGTTAATGATATGTATTTTCATTTTAATTTTTAACTGGTTAAATTAGTTGATTTGATATTAATAGTTAAATACTCAATAGTCAATATGGATAACTAGTCTAACAGATAAATGACGATTGATAAAAGAGTCAAGTTGCACGTAAGTTAATCTGGATGGTCATATCGATCAAATTCTTATTAAGATTTCGAAATTATTATCCTTATCATACCGACCAAACACAGATAGATAGAAGAGTAGAGAGAAAATATTGAATAACATACCTTTAGAAGGAGGAGGATTTGAGCAAGCAATATCAGATCCAGTATCACTCTTAAACCCACAAAGTTTCCCTTGATTGTCACAAATCCTGCAACTTGGTTCACTCCAAGTTAACACAAGACCTTCCATTGGAGACCAAAACTGAGAATCCTCCAATTGCAGAGGAACAGAAACCCTAGAATTAATCAATTTACAACCAACTGGTTTTTCTTGCTCATACATACTCGGCGGCATCGCCAAAATCGCCTGATTTCTGCTCGTAACTCCCCGGCAATACAACGGAATCGCTACATGATAATTTGGGTAACTTAACCAGTCATCTGAAGTACACCTAAAAACACAGAGAGCAAATTCAAATTCAGTACTTCTGTTGGAAATAATGGATCGGAATAGCTATAAGCTTTTACTCATTTCTTAGTATAATTGTCGCCTCCCACCAGCAATAGATATCAGATAACTCTGTTGTTATAAGTAAAGATGAAGGTTGGAACCCGAGATTATGCATTTTCGGGAATCTTAGTAGTTTAGTCCGTTAACTACTCAAAAATTTCACCTTATTGGTAAGAGTTCGATTCTCTACTTTCCTTGTACTGAAATACGCTCTACATCACCTAAAATATCTAGATCGTGAATAAAGGAAATTCATCTGCTTAGTGAATTAAGGATTATCTAGACTGTGAACAAATGGAAATTCATCTATTTCGTGAGAATTCCAGGCTAACAAAAATCATGATTACAGCAGATTTTAGTAGCATTTTTCAGTTGAATACTATAATTTCATAACCAATTAGTACCTGACGATTGTGTAATTTCTTTGATGATCAGCTTTGAATGGCGAGTTTGTGACATTGAAACCGATGAGTCGTTTGACAAGGCAGAAATCCGGATCATAAAGCATTAGAGATTGAGCAGAGTAATCAATCTCTGTAACTAAAAAATCACCTGAATGAGGGAGTGACATGATTGTTTGGCCTCTTTCATTGCACGAAAGATCGAAACCAGGGTAACCGCACCGGTCCGATTGCCGGTCTTTTAGCCGGAAAGGGAACCGGATTTCCGGTCCGATACCCATTTCTGAGCATGAAGTTGGGTTGCAGACATCAACAGAGGAAACTGGAGAAAAATTAAGGAAGAAGAAGAAGATAATTATGATGTTAATCATTAGTTTAAGCTCTGTAATTTCCATTTTTGTTAGAAAAAAAAATATGGAAAGTTAAGAAGTTTGGTGGAGCTCAGAAATGTTTGAATATATGGAAATTTGAATATTGTGGGGAGTGGAGTTTGTGGTATTTTAAATAAGTTGTTGGCTATTTGGAGTTTCTAGATGAATTTTGATTCTACTTTAACATTGTTATATGAAGTCAATTAAAATATTGAAGAGTGTAACTAAATTTAAATTTGCATCGAAAAATCTTGCGTCGAAAAAGTATATTCAAAATCAAAATAATATAGACATTGTAGCTTTAGTTGATCAGCACACGTTAACATATTGTGTATTTTCTAAATTTATGTCAAAGTAATACTCCATCAGTTTTAAAAAGAATGACCTAGTTTTCATTTTAGTCTGTTTTAAAAAAAATGATCCATTTTCTTTTTTGCAACACTTTAACTTTAATTTTCTACATAACATGTTTAATGCCACAAGATTAAAGTGCATTTTGGTACATTTGACATAACTTTAATTTAAAATAGTCTTTTTTCTTATGAAGTGCTTTCTCGACATGATGTGAATTCATATTAATGAAATTCTAAATTTTCAATATGGATATCAGATCTCATGCATCGGACGAGAAATGGAAAGAATATATAATATAGAGTATTAAAATGCTATGTTTCAAAATGTAGAGTATTATTTTATTGATTTTCTTAATCTTTTCTACATATTAAATTATATGTAGAAAAAATACATTTCAAATTCAATAATTAATTTGTTGTTCTTTTTTCCTTGTTTTTTTCTTTCAGAAACGAGAATATTTTTTAAGTTCATTATGCTCGTTATATAGTGACATACAAATGAATAAAGCATATCATTTCCATAATTTAAAAAATAGTACGTACACGTTTGTATACTTTATTTAGTCACTTTCTAAGATATTAATTTAAAATGTTTTTTCTAAACTATTGATTAAATTAAAAGTGTTTAGGTAAAATACAAATTGAATTAGGTGCCGAGTCACGCACGGGGCTCAACCATTATGTAAAAAAATATTAAATCATAGTCATCTTATTTTATTAATTGTATTTAGGGTTCAAAAAGTAAGATAATCGTGGATTCGGCTAAATTCAATTATTTTAGTCTATAATTTGTATATTTTAAAGAAATTTATCAAATATAAATAAATTATTTAAGTTAGAACTAATTTATTTATAAAAAATTCGAATCCATAAACTTTAGATTCTGATTCTATCTTTATTTAAAAAATCTTGTTTTTTTATTAATATAGTTAGTCATTCAACTTTTCAAGGATGATGATGGCTAATAAGAAACTATATATGGTGTATGTGTTTGAATAAATTGCAAAATAGTCTTCTTATTGAATAAAAAATTAGTGCATTCCATAATTACTATATTTTGGGAAATGTAAAATATGAAGCTCAATATATATAACTTGCAAGGACCGCAATTCACATGGTTTAAGCATTTTTTTCCTTTTAATGAAATTATAAAATTAGATAGAAAAACTTTTTTATTCACGTTCGATATTTATACTAAATTAATTATCTTGGTTAGTGATAAAAAACCAAGGTGAAAATGTGTATAAATATAATTATTTAATTATTATTATGTGGTATTAGACACTTTCTATGCTTATTATACGAAATATTTTTAATCTACTATGAGTATGCAGGACGGGCAAAACAATGGTATCAATATTGCGATAATCTTACAAAAAAACTTCTTAATTTAGCGAGTTATATTGTTTGATCTTTTTTCTTTAAAAAAATAAAATAATTGTAATGAAAGTTATTTTTTATCTGAATGTTTAGCCAAACACAATTGATGTTTTAATGCTCGTAAAAGTAATTTTCAAATTGACTCACCACGCATAAACTGACACTCTTTAAAAATATATTTTTTGTAGAACATTTCAGACTAAAAAGGCTTTTCTAAATATAAGTCATAATTGAATTTGTCCATATGTATGAAAGTAAAAACATATTGTTTTTATGTATATATTTGTCCATATGTATGAAAATAAATAAATAATGTAATATATCATGATTATGGAAATTTAACTACTCAAACGTGTTTTAGGTTAAAAAAAATTGCAAGCTGGATCCAGTTTGTTGAGTGTTAACATCACAACCATAAATATTGCAAACATTTTTTGAAAAGAAAATGACAAAATAATAAAATAAAATAAGGTCAAAACATAGTCATTGATTTTACTCCAATGAATTTTCATAACTAATTATAATTTGGCGAATTGTAATAGTTGGTACTTTTGATAGTTGTGTTATTACTAGTTTTTTAATCAAAATATCGTATTATGATTTTTGACCAATAAATTATCTTAATAATGATGATTTTTGTGCCAAACAATATTATACTAGGTGCTTTAGATAATTTTACAAACTTATGGGATAAATCATGTCTCATTTTATTTTTTAAAGTGAAATATATTTTCAAAAATTATGACCAATCACATGTTACATCTTTAATTCAAACTTCACCAAAATTTAATTTCTCAAAAATATTTAAAATTTTATGGTCAAACACTAACTTAATTACTCACAATTTACTTCTCAAGGTTGATTCCTTTAAATACGAGTTTAGCTTATATATACAAACAATATTATATCCATATTTTTTTGCACTATTAAGTTTCTCAAAAAATATATATTAACAAATAATAATCTTCCGTAAAAAGAATTTGAGGAAAAAATATGGACTAAAAAGAATTTTTGGTCAATAGTCAAGCATGATCATTAAATTCTCTCGTTACTACACTTCTAGTTATTTTCCTAACCAAGATTTTATTTTTTAATTATCATTTTAATAATTGAAGTTGTGAAGAAAGGAGAAAAAGAGCAATACTAAAATTATGAGCACGTAATGAAATTTATCTTCACCTTATTACGATACAAAAAAAAAAAGGAGATGCAAATAAATATTTTCCCACATTTTAAATTGACCCGATCCAATTAGTAGTGCAATAACTAAAGTAATTAATTTCGGATGTAAATTTTCAAATATAATATTCAAACATATTATAAGCCAAAATAGCCGACAATTTAAAGCCATTGAAATAACATTTACATAAATAATGACAAAAGTGAATACTCCCTCTGTCCCTAATTACTTTTTCACTTTTTCTTTTATAGTTGTCCCTAATTACTTATCAATTTTGACAAATCAAGACATTAATTATTTTGATTAATTTCTTATTAGGTGTGTTAATTTAAAAATGAACAAGTAATTAGGGACAGAATGAGTATTATTTAATTCTTCAAATGGTTACTTTATGTAAGATGCTTTTTTACTTTTTTTTTTTACTTTGATTTTTTTTCTTGTGTTGAAAAAATAAAGAATATCTTAGTTTATTTACTTTTCATTCATAGTAGTTTTAATGATTAGTTGTTTAAAGGTTTAAGAAAGCGGTGGAGTTTCCACTCTTGTTTCCTTCATCTAGTTGAGCTGATGACGAGATCGATTTTAAGTTATAGGTTCAAGAGGAAGGAGAGGAACAACTATCCAATGATGCTGTTATGAAAGTATGGTCACCGATGATTAATGCCTTCTCGAGATTATAGAACTTGAAATTCACTTTTTATCGCTTTTTTTAGATGGACATAATAAAGAGAGAGAATGTCAAAAAAGAACACATATTTATCGCTTTTGAAATGTTTGGAGGGTTGATTGAAGTCAGAGATCAATTCAAGACTAACAACTAAGCAACTAGGTGCTGCATGATTTGACGTCTTTCTACCTCACCACGTTTCCCAACTCTGATAAATGTAAAATCTTTAGTTTATAACTATAAAATTCTAAACTCTTTTTATTTTCTTTAATTTCATGTTTTGTAAAAAATATATTAATATTAATACGAAGGGTGTGTTCAATATAAGAGGAAAACAAATTCTTAAAAAATAAAATAAAAACGACTTCCTTAATGAAAGTCTTGGTTTAAAACTTAAATATATACAAATACTTTACCTGTCAAACACAAAAAATAAATAACAAAACACTTATTTACGAAAAATATTTTTCTTCGTACCGAAGGAATTGGAATCGGAAGGGAGTATAATTTTTGCTTATCCATTTCTAGAAGAATCTAGTCACAGGACACCCACGTATATATACCTTGAATTCAGATTAATTGAAAAAAATTGATCAAAATGGCGGGAAAATGTCCTTACAGCCCTTTTTGCCTCTAATAAAACCCTAGCCCATTTTTCACAGAGTAATTTCCTTATGGATAATGGCAGTAAGCTTCATCGATTCAGCTGATCGTTGCGTGTAGATACCTTTCTTCTTTCTCCAATTTAGGGTTTAGTGTTCCCAGGTTTTCCTATTTTGCAGCTCCTTTTAGGGTTTAATTTGGTTTGATAGCTCATTTCTGGGTTGAAAATGGCTGATGCATTTGAAGAGGATGGTGAGAATACTGTTTCAATTGGAGAGTTTCTTCAAGATCTCGAAGAGCAGGAGCTGGTAATTCACTTTGCTATTTTTGATTTTTTACTGTATTCTTCAATTTGACTTGTTACGTTGCATTTCTATGTCTGTGTTTGTGGCTGTATGTTAGTAGAATTGAGGATGAATAGTAAATGGAATCATATGCAACTTCCGTTGGTTGTTAGAATTTGAAGTCACGAAGACATTTATTCAATTATGAAATCCTGCAAAGAGCTTGGTAAAGTTGCTTCCATGTGACTATGACGTCACAGGTTTGAGCTGTGGAAATAGTTTCTTACAGAAATGCAGAGTAAGGGTGCTTACAACAGCGGGAGCTTAGTGCATTGGTCTGCCTTTTATTTTCATAGTGAAATGTTATAGACTAGTGTGAGAATAAGAGAACACCTAATTACCTTAATATACGAATAATTAAGTGATAGAATGAAATGCACTCGTCGCTCGAGCCCCCTGGGTTTTGTTATGTGGTAAGAGCTTAGCTTGTGATGTGTGGTTATGTGCATATTTCAGGTTCAACTTCTGTTGCAGTCAAAGAATTGGTATATAAGTGAAGAAGGGTAGAGGGGAATGTTGATTATTCGCTGAGTTTCGAACAGTGAGTCATTGGCAATCAGATATTTCACTGTTAAAAAAAAGAATGAAATATATATGAATAGAGCAGAATATATATAGATAATTTATGTAGTAAAAATGAACTAATTTGGAAATGATACTTAATCGGCTGATTTGTTGATTGATAGTAATGCCCATCATCAGATGATATTCTTCAATGGTAAGTCTTTTATAGTTTGATGTCTTCTAGGTTAAACACTTTCTTATGTATGTTTAATTATTGCCAGCCCTTGAATTCCATCCTGATGAGAGTGTTCAGATGAACTCAATCAGTAGTTTGCGTGGAACACATCATATTGGCATGATGTCTTGGAGTTTACCTTTTCTGATGTTAGGCAAATAGCTTCTTTTGCATCGGCAACAGTGTTGATAATGATATATTGTGTACACTTTATGATGGTCATGTTCTTTCTTACTTTTTGACACCTTAGATCCATATTCCATATTAACCATAGAATAATAAGGCTTGAAGATGCGAATTGGGTTATTTTTCTTTCAGCTCCATAAATAGATGTTAAGATAGGTACTACCGTACTGGGGTAAATATAAATTTTGAATATGTTAATATTATTTTTAGCTAGGCATTACTGGTCTCAAGCTTGGTTTAAGTAAGAGGTTTTTGGTAAGTTTATATCCAGTGTTGTGATTAATATTCTAATTATTGAAAACAAAGTAGAATGATACTGATAGTTCATATAGCTGGTGACTACTAGATTGAGTTTGAGGTGTAGATGTCTAGATGATGATAATGTATAGGCAGGGGTCTTAGCTAATTATTCTATGCTTATGTCTGTGTAAGAGAGGTGAGAAAACCAGTCTACATTCAAAGAGGTCTTTCTAGTTTTTTCAGACATCTGACGGTCGAGTTAATATCATTGAACTTTCAGAGTTGCCTCACTAGACCTACTGAAAACTGGATAATAAGTTTGAGAAGATAAATATGGCATTAGGAGTTGTGCTACATAGTGGCTAGTCACCGTCAAATTCGAGTAGTGAATTGGATCTTTGAAACGATTGAAGAAGTTTAAATTAATATCGACATTTTTGTGTACGGGATGTTGAAATTAGTTATTTGAATTGCATATTAATTTTCATTGTACTAGATTCATAGATGCTTGATCCCCCCCAAACACACACCACACCCAAATTGTGTCTTCACTCAAAGAGGCGTGTGCTTTAAGTTTTCATTTTGACCAGTGAGTTGATCATGATGTTTTCAATTTGATCGTTTATTTTACTGTAGTATATGCTTTAATTTTTTTTCCCAATTGGGATAAATCATTTCATTAGGAAGCAGATCTGGTCTTAGGTGGTGATGAAGGCAAGGAGTGCACCTATAGTAAAGGTTATATGAAGAGACAGGCTATTTTTTCTTGTTTGACATGCACACCAGATGGGAATGCTGGAGTATGCACAGCTTGTAGCCTTTCTTGCCATGATGGTCATGAGGTATTCATTGATCTAAGGACTTGCCTTTTTCCATCATATAATTAATGATTAAGTTAATGATCTCAGGCTACTGATGGTAAAATATTTCTGCTTATATACATAAAACCCAGGACTACCTGGGGAAATGAATACCCATGTCACCATTCTGTCTTTTGAAATGTAAAGAATAAGGATTTCTTGTCGAATGTCAGCAGTTTATGATTTCTGCATGTTAATCCAACTTGCTGCTTGGTTTTTCATCACTCTAGCATAAGTAGATTGGTAAACTAAAACTGAAATGTTTTTGAAGTTAAACTTAGGTTTTCATTTTCAAAGATGAACTGCATGGCAATGCTGTTATTTTTGCATGTCTGGGTTCCCACAAGTGGTATTTTTGTGAAACCATGACTCTAATGTGTTTAAGAATGTTATCTAGTACAGTAGCATGACTTTTTCAAAATGAGTACTATGGTGCTCTTCCATGTTTTTCTTCTTTGTGGTTATAATTTAAATATCTTACTTCTTACATTGAGATATATTGATCTTGTTTCTTTTTTAAATTTTGGATGCTGGTTGAACAAGATTTTGGAACTTTGGACGAAGAGAAACTTCATGTGTGACTGTGGAAATTCAAAGTTCGGGGAGTTCTTCTGCAAACTTGATGCTAGCAAAGATGTTGAAAACACGAAGAATTCATATAATCACAATTTCAAAGGCTCATACTGCACATGTGGCCGGCCATATCCTGATCCTGATGTTGAAGACCAATTGGAGAATCTCCAATGCTGCATCTGTGAGGACTGGTTTCATGAGGAGCATCTTGGTCTTGAGTCCTCTGATATGGTTGGTAACTCTTGTTTCTTCTTGCTTAATTTCTGCTGATCATCTTCAATTCCCTTACATTTTGTGTGAGATAACTTGATGATTTATGAAGTTTCAAGGAGTTAGTTTGAGATATTTCAGGGATCGTAGCTTCTGAAAATTGTTGTGTTCATTCATATTGTTCCTTAATTCTTGTCCATCATGAAGTATATATACCCCTTCAGTCACGAGATCACATATTTCCCTGTAATGGATGCATTACTTGTTCCCTGATCTGTGAGTTGGTTGTAATTACCTCTTATGACTCATTAGTTAAAAAAGCTAACCCTAGTCTTTTTACAGGTTCCAAGGGATGACAAAGGGGAGCCTCAATTTGAAGATTTAATCTGCCAGGGGTGTGCAACTGTATGTTCTTTTTTAAAGCTATATCCTGATTCTATCTTTGCACCAGTCCAGCAGCAGACTACTACAAATGCCTCAAAGGACAAGGAGGTGGTTGAAGATGCACCCTTGACTGTGGGATCTTCTAAGGAGCTTAGCAATGGAAGTTCCTCAGTTGAGACTCCTGTAACCGATAATAGTCCTAAAGAAGACTGCAACGGAAAGGCTGTTCTTGGAGAAAATGCAGCAACAAACACACTCCTTAATCAGTGTAACACAGTTGCTGGTCCTAGTACCAAGTGTGTTGTTGGACTGAATTTGTTAGAAGCTCCAATTAACCTTGAGAAAAGCAAGTCAATGTTCCTTTCCAAAGACTGGAGAGAAGTCCTCTGTAGGTGTCCTAATTGCACAGAGTTCTACAAACAGAAAGGTCTTGGCTTCTTACTTGATAAAGAGGATACCATTGCTGAATATGAGAAAATGGCAAAGCAGAAGAGAGCTCAACATGAGCAAGACCAGAGCGCTGAGTTGCTTAATAATTTGGGCCATGTCGAGAAAATGGAGGTTTTGACTGGTATCGCTGACCTTAAAGACGAGATTGGTACCTACCTGGTATATCCCTCATCCCAAACTGTTACTGTTTAACTGATATTTCTCATTTTCTCAGGATATAGCGCTTGAGCATTCTTTTACCTTTCTATTTCCTTGACAGGCATCCTTCGATCCATCAAAGGCAGTTACATCTGCTGATGTTCATAAGATTTTTGAGAATCTTGCCCAGAAGCGTAGGCGTATGTCTTGAGTTATCTTGAATGTTCAAGAAAGTAGCTCTGTAGCTACACATCTAGTGTAGTTAGTTTTGCTGCTCAATGCTAAAACATGCAGTATTTTAACTGTTCTATTTACATGGAGAATTCGTAATGTTGCTTTACTACTGTCTAACTTTAGCTTATCGTGTTGTGTTAACTACAATGAGACAATGCGATCATGTTACTGTTAAGCTCAAAGAACTCCTTTGGGTTAGAAAGTATCTATTGGATCAAAATTTCCTGCAACTCTTATTTCACATTGTTCTGTTCCAGCTTCAAGTGGGGCTTATTGTAGTAATGTATTGCAAATGTGTGTTGTTCAAGGTAGTGATAATGAAGCAGAAAGAAATGTAGTGTTGCGTAAGTTAGTTTGAGATTGGGACGTAGTTTTTATTGTTTTACCAAATGAATAATGATAAACATGTGCATTGCAAACAAATCAGATCATGTTTTCAACTTAAATTTGATGAGAATTTATTTTGAAGGTACAAAATGTTGTTCTATTATTTTTGGTCTAATTCTAAAATTCAATACATTTTTTTTTTAACGTGTAATTGATCTAAACTTTTTGTTAAATATTTAACGAATATTAAAAGTACTTACATTTGAAAAAGTTAAAAGGATCAAAACGGTTCAAAGCATACTTTAGAAACTTTTTTGAACATGCTTCAAAACATAAGATACCATTTTTATCATTTTCTCATCTTTCTGTCACGAACACCCCATTTGTCTCGTTTGGTGGCCGCCGTCGAAGCTGTTCGTCGACGTCCGGGAAAACGGTCAGAATTTTTTTGTTTGTAACTGTGTATTTCATCTTTATTCATATATTTTGCTTATATCTCGTGTACGAAAGCTTAGAACTGTATCTACGTCAAAGTTAGAGAAGACTTAACCTATATAGTTCCTGTTTGGCCATAGATTTGATGTTGACACTTGAAATTTGAATTTTTGAAGTTATGATTTCTGGAATTTGAAGCGTGTTTGGACATTGGACATGCATTTTACTCAGATTTTTTTGTTTGTTGAGGTTTTATGATTGGAACTACCAAAAACTACTCGAAGATCAAATTTTGAAAATCTGATCAAAATTCATGAACAAAGGGATATTTGAAGTAAACGGTGAAGCCAATTGACTATTTGTGTAAAAGTGCTAAACTGAAATTCCTGCCAAAACTCTCTTTACAGATATGTCTGATTGGTCGGACCTTCAACAGGATCTACTGGTTTTAATAGTTAGACGTATAAATTTGATTGAAGACTTCCTAAATTTTGGCATTGTATGCAAATCCTGGCGTTCTGTGGTCACCAAGGAGAATTTTAACAGTAACTTGTGTAGGGTTCCATGGCTAATGTTAGCTGAGGAAGAGGATGATAAAACATGTAGGAAATTCTTTAGTCTCTATAATGGTATGATTTTGAAGAAGAGAATTCCTAAAGCGAGTGGAAAACGATGTATGGAGTCTATGGGATGGCTTATCACAGTTGGAAAGGATGAGGGTGAAATTAGTCTGTTACATCCCTTCTCGGGTGTTCAAATTCAATTGCCGCATCAAATTACCACCGACCATTATGAATTCAACCAGACTCCCGTTCCATGGACCTTTGTCCAGAAAGCAGTTCTGTCAGCTAATCCTTGTCATACATCTAACTATGTTCTCATGATCATTGAGGGACACTACCAGTTCCTCAGTTTTTGGAGACCAGGAGATTTGTTATGGACCAGGATTAGGAAACCTGTCTTTTTCCCACATACTAGTGATGTGGTATATTTCAACGACCACTTTTATGCAGTCAGTTATAGTGGCTGTGTCCAAGTTTGTGATGTCGTTGACTCTGAACCCACTAAAAGTCTTACCGTAGCACAGCTACCATCATGCATTGATGGTAAGTATTACATCCTAGAGTCACTAGGATCATTATTTGTAGTTTCACAAAATGGTGTTGATATAAGGTTCGTCAAAGATGACCGCGAAAGAGTTCCAACAGATGAAGATGAGGAGGAGGAGGAGAAGATGTACATGTACAAGACAAGAAATTTTCTAGTTTTCCAGATCGATTTAGATGCTTGCAAAACTACTCCAACCAGGGATTTAGGGGACCAAGCTTTTTTTCTGGGTGCTAATGCTTCTCTTTCAGTCCAAGCTTCTCAATTTCCGAGAATCAAGCCCAATCATATTTATTTTACAGACAACTGTTTGGGTGCCTACCTCCACTTTGAAGGAGGAGGCGGCTTCGATATGGGGGTGTTCAACTTAGCAGATGGCAGTATCCAGCCGCATTATGATGGTGTTTCCCTCAGTCGTGTTTGTCCTTCAATTTGGGTCACACCAAATCCATGTTGAGTGAGTCATTTTTCTATATTTACTCTTTATGTTGTTCTATATGTTCTTGTTTTACCGAGGAAGTCGATTTTAAAGAGTATTTACAACATGCCATTTACCTTAAGACCTGGCTGATGCATCTTTGTCGTTTTCATATAATTGGACAAAGGTACTCCCATTAGTTGTTATACTACCTTGCTTCAAGGCATGTTGTGTTGGAATGCGCTACTGCCTTCTAATCTTCACTACATCAGTATTGTCTAATCTTAGTAGAAACTTGCCCATAATCTAATATTTAGGTGCAATCACCATTGAGATTGATATACTAACCGAAAAGAAAGAGGTTGTAAGATTCTTCTATTACTCTGATTCAATAAACTGTTTCTTAGAGTTGTCTATTCAAGGGTTGAAATGAGTTTCACACAGAAAGAATTAATATATGTTTGAGATGCTTCAACATACTGTCATTTTGCATGTACTCGTATAGTCGTTAGCTTCTCTTACCTGCAAGAATTGAAGCGACAAGGCAAGATTTGAGATTCTTCATTTTGATGTATCCTCTTCTTGAAGTCATTCTTTTAAAGTGCCCGACCCTTATTCCTAGTGACCGATGTTACATCAACTTTCACCTTGTAAGCACTTCCATATCTTTCCTCGACCAATTTAGCTGGAGCTTAAAGTACCTTTTTCGAATCTCACTTTTCTGGACAAGAGGACTTTAAAAAAGTCGATGAGTGCATTGCTCTTTCTGGAGATGTTATTGAATACTCTCATCTGGACTTACTAGAAGAGACAATATTGTTGTTTTTGAACATTTTCTGCTTATACTCTTTCGTTGGAGCACTATTGCTCTTTTTCTCATTGTTCTTTTTCTCGTTGTTGCACTTCTTACTGTTTAACGGGTATCTAAACAAATATTGGGTGAACGATATCCTCGTTAGCCCTCATCACTTACGATTACTCTTTAACTACTATGTCTCGTTTATTCTGGATATAGCTTTTGGCTGTTTATTTACTGCGATATTTCCTTGACAGGTATCCATTGATCCATTGAAGATATTCAGATGATTTTTGAGAATCTTGCCCAGAAACCCGTGCATATGACTCAAGTTATTTTGGATGTTCAAGAATGTAATTTGCAGCTACACATCTAAAGCATGTAGAATTTCAACTGCTTGTTAATGTGGCTCAACTACTATCCAACTTTAGCTTATTGTGTAAAACACACAAGGGCAAGCTCTTTCGGAAACCATCTCTTTACCTCTACGAGGTAGGATAAGATCTGCATACGCTCTATCATCCCCAGACTCCACTTGTGGAATTACAGTGTAGTGGTGGTGTTAAAATGCACAGGGTCATTATCGAGCTAGACGATAGTAGTCTTTTTTACTCTTTGGAGTGGGTATTAGAGTTCCCTATTGCTCTTACAAAGCTATTGTTGCTCATTTACTTGGAATGAATTCTTTAAGGCTGCCACAATGCTAATATAACACCTAAAATAGTTCATTGCTGATATTATTTATCTAAATGAACTGTTGATTTTGACTCTCGAAATTTAAGTTATGTTGTATAAATAAAGATGGAAAGAGTATTACTTATGAACATCTTGATGTCACACGTGACAAATAATTTCCCCCAAACACTAAAAAGGGCAGAAAACTATTGGTTCTTGAACGACAATTCTCATAAAAAGATGTTAAAAGAAATTAAATTTAAACATTATATTATATTTTAAAGGATATTTTAATCATGTTATAATTATTTCTATTAATCATATATTTATATAAAAGAGAACCCTAAACCCGTCTACGTGGTGCTATCACAAGCAAGAATTTCCTTTTAAATTTATTTATTTCTAAAAATACCCTTTCCCTTTCATGAAAGATGTGACATTTATGAAAAGTTGTGACTTTTATGAACAATTGCGACTTTTATGAAGATTTGCGACTTTTATGAAAAATTGTGACTTTTATGAAAAGTTGTGACCTTTCTGAAGGATTGTAACTTTTCCAAAAAGTTGTGACATTTTTGATAAGACACAATAAACATTTATTCACACTACCCTTTTTGTCTATAAATAGAGGGAATTTCTCTCATTTTAAAACAACGAAAATTCTGAACTTCTTCTTCTTCTTTTTTTACACAATTAAATATTCGTGTACTTTGCTCATGTTGAGTGACTCATTGACACCATTGGTTTTGTATCAATACACTTGTGAATAGAATCGTTCCATCATGAGAGAATCTATTCCTTTAAACCTCGGGTACTAGAGAGAAATAATTTTCTTAAGGGGACATTGTGTATTCAGTGGACTCAATTTTTTTTTTTTAGTTTATTCTATTGTTATAGATCCTGGTATATTTTGTTTACAATCATTAATTTATGCTTATGATATTAATTGTTATTTTTGAGTACATGTTTTAAACTTTGTTGTTTATGTTTCTGTGAAGTTTTTGTTATAAGTATTTGTTAGCACAAATAAAGATTATTTATTAGAAAATTTAGTATCTCATGTTGATGTTCACCTAATTTTTCAAAAATATCAAATAGTAACATTTTCTGGAGGCAATAGGATAAATTATAAAATCAAATTAAAAATGATTGATTGAAGAATAAGAGATAAGATGTTATAATTATCATTTTCCTTTATATTATTAATGTTTGTTACTACGTAATCTTGTATGTAAGGCTACATCATATATATATATATATAGAGAGAGAGAACCTTAGGCCCACCTACGTGGGGCCACCAGAATCCAGGATTCCCTTTTATTTATTTATTTTCAAAACTAACCCTCCCTTTCATGAAAAATTGTGATTTTTATGAAAAGTTGCGACTTTTTTGAAGAGTTGTGACTTTTATGAAGAGTTGCGACTTTTATGAAAAGTTGCGACTTTTATGAAAAGTTGTGACTTTTATGAAAGATTGTGACCTTTCCGAAAGAGTTGTGACCTTTCTAATAAGACACAATAAATATTTGTTCACATTACCCTTTGTTGTTAATAAATAGAGGGAAACAAACTGAATAGTTTTTTGTAATATTTTTTTCCCTTTCAAGTATATATAATAAGTTGAATTGTTGTCCAATATGATACATTCTCCCTTTAATTTTTATTTTAATAATTACTTATGATACATTTAAATGAGAACTTTAAAATGATATATGTAAAACAAAATATAGGGCTGAACTTTCTACACGTTAGAATTAAAATATTTGTTCACTTTTTCCAACCTTTTACAATTTATTTATCTCTACACCAATGATTATTTATTTATTAGAATATTTAATATTACCAGTTGATGCATTTGATTCCTCAAAAATATCGAATAGTAACACTTTCAGGAAGCAAAATGATAAATTATAAAATCAAATTAAAGATGATTGATTGAAGGATAAATGATAAGATGTTATAATTATCACTTCCTTTGTAGTGTTTTAGTTTAAATGACTAATAGATTTTAAGTATTATTTTATAAATTCTGTAACATTAAATTTTCGCGCGAGGTGCATATAGTTTTACTAGTATATATAAGGGTCTGATATATTCCTCAACTTTGTCATTTAGAGCTAAAAGTTACTCATATATACCCCTACTTATATATAAATGGCTCACATATACCCTTTTCCTCTAACGGAAGTGGAAAAAAATTAATTTTAGTTTAATTTTTTAATTATTTATTTAAAAGAAATATAATCCCATATGTGTATATTTAATCCTCCTCAAACATATTTTTTTTTTTAACTTTTTTTTTTGTTTCAATGACTAATTTAGATTTATTATTTCGATGGTCAAATTTATTTATGTTTCACTAATATTCTTGTAAAATTTATTATAGACGACCCAATATTTTTCTTCAAATACAAAAACTAAATTAGAATATAGCCAAAAAAAAACAGTTTTAATTTTTTTTCTCTTTACACTAAGGAATGAAAGAAAAAAATAAAATAAGAATAAGAAACTCAAATAATAATAGTCAAAGAAGTCAAAAAATAATTTATGTATGAAAAAGATTAAAATATACCATGAACTTTGCTACAAAAATCATATATACCCTAAATAATTTTTTTATAAATTAAAAGTAAAATATATAAATTTAAAACTAAAATTTTCACTTCCGTTAAATGTAGGGTATATGTGATCTCATTTTGTAACGGTAGACGTATATGTGAGCCGTTTGTATAACGATAAAGGTATATATGATCCACTTTCATAACGAGGAGTATATCAGCTCCAAATGACAAAGTTGAGGGGTATATCAGAACCTTTTTTACTTAGTCGTTGCTAATACCTAAAATAGTCACCACTAATAGTTTGTTTTATTGGCAACATTAGTTGCTGCTAATACCTAAAATAGTCGCCACTAAAAGAAGTTTATTGGCAACATTAGTCGCTGCTAATACCTATAATAATCGCCACTAAAAGTATGTTTTAGTAGCAACATTAGTCGCTGCTAATGTGTATAATAGTCGTCACTAATAGTTTGTTTTAGTGGCAACAATAGTCGTTGCTAAAGTATGTTTTAGTGGCAACAATAGTCGTTGCTAAAGTATGTTTTAGTGGCAACATTAGTCGCTGCTAATGCCTATAATAGTCGCCACTAAAAGATTGTTTTAGTAGCAACAATAGTCGCTGCTAATGCCTATAATAGTCGCCACTAAAAGATTGTTTTATTAGCAACAATAGTCGCTGCTAGTGCCTATAACAGTCGCCACTAAAAGTATGTTTTAGTGGCAACATTAGTCGCTGCTAATGCGTATAACAGTCGCCACTAAAAGTATGTTTTAGTGGCAACATTAGTCGCTGCTAATGCCTATAATAGTCGCCACTAAAAGATTGTTTTAGTAGCAACAACAGTCGCTGCTAATGCCTATAATAGTCGCCACTAAAAGATTGTTTTAGTAGCAACAATAGTCGCTGCTAATGCCTATAACAGTCGCCACTAAAAGTATGTTTTAGTGGCAACATTAGTCGCTGCTAATGCCTATAACAGTCGCCACTAAAAGTATGTTTTAGTAGCAACATTAGTCGCTGCTAATGCCTATAATAGTCGCCACTAAAAGATTGTTTTAGTGGCAACATTAGTCGCTGCTAAAACTTATAACAGTCGCCACTAAAAGCATGTTTTAGTGGCAACATTAGTCGCTGCTAATACTTATAACAGTCGCCACTAAAAACATGTTTTAGTGGCAACATTAGTCGCTGCTAATGCCTGTAATAGTCGCCACTAAAAGATTGTTTTAGTAGCAACATTAGTCGCTGCTAATGTATATAATAGTCGCCACTAAAAGCTTGTTTTAGTGGCATTATTAGTCGCTGCTAATGCCTATAACAGTCGCCACTAAAAACATGTTTTAGTGGCAACATTAGTCACTGCTAATGTCAATAATTGTTGCCACTAAAAGAATGTTTTAGTGGCAACATTTGTCGCTGCTAATGCCTATAATTGTCGCCACTAAAAGTATGCTTTAGTGGCATTATTAGTCGCTGCTAATGCCTATAACAGTCACCACTAAAATCATGTTTTAGTGGCAACATTAGTCACTGCTAATGTCAATAATTGTTGCCACTAAAAGAATGTTTTAGTGGCAACATTTGTCGCTGCTAATGCCTATAATTGTCGCCACTAAAAGTATGCTTTAGTGGCATTATTAGTCGCTGCTAATGCCTATAACAGTCACCACTAAAATCATGTTTTAGTGGCAACATTAGTC
Organism: Solanum chiquidenum; assembly: GCA_029582725.1. Taxonomy (NCBI): domain Eukaryota; kingdom Viridiplantae; phylum Streptophyta; class Magnoliopsida; order Solanales; family Solanaceae; genus Solanum; species Solanum chiquidenum. The sequence goes on from JAJOOS010019476.1 coordinate 26,765, forward strand.
ACTGCTAATGTCAATAATTGTTGCCACTAAAAGAATGTTTTAGTGGCAACATTTGTCGCTGCTAATGCCTATAATTGTCGCCACTAAAAGTATGCTTTAGTGGCATTATTAGTCGCTGCTAATGCCTATAACAGTCACCACTAAAATCATGTTTTAGTGGCAACATTAGTCACTGCTAATGTCAATAATTGTTGCCACTAAAAGAATGTTTTAGTGGCAACATTTGTCGCTGCTAATGCCTATAATTGTCGCCACTAAAAGTATGCTTTAGT
>JAJOOS010019477.1:0-25504 GCA_029582725.1 Solanum chiquidenum
TATATATATATATATATATATATATATATATATATATATATATATATATAATTGAGAGTAGTACTGATCACTGATATGGGGATGAGTTCAAACAACTCAAAATCCTCATAAATCATGTATGCCAACATGGGTAAAGGATCATACTTTTTAGATGAATCCTTAGTGCCTTCGGGGAGATCTTAGTGGATCCACTTAGTTGAGGTGTTCTATATCCCGACAAGGTATAGGACAATTCTGTCAGCGTGGGCAAGACGTTGCATCATCACGTAGCTCATAATGATGGTTGTCGGTTAGAGAATCTCCCAAATAAGAGTAAAGAGTTTATTATTATATTTTTATACATCTTGAGTTATTATCTGCTGTTTTAAAAGATTTATATATTGCATCATTTTATCACTGCTTTCATATTGAGTTGAGCTGATTTGAGTTGAGGTGAGGTAAGTATGTCTTACCTTTCTATCAGTTCAACTATAATTGTATGTTTCAGTTTTCCCCTTACATGCTTGTACATTCAATGTACTGACGCCATTCAGCCTGCATCATTTTACGATAAAGATCCATGTGTTCATTGCCATCAACATGCGCTTCATTGAGACTATTCACATTCCAACTAGCTTGGGTGAGCATCCTTGCTTTCGGAAGGCTTCACATTTACTTCTTGTTTTGTTAAGTTGTTGGGGATTATGTTTTGGCATGTATCTGAGTACTAGAGGCTTCCTAGATAGTTTAAAGGTCGAGGAGTCTCCCATTATTTCTTTTGTTGTTGAGGTGTTTTGAGGTCATGAGACAGTTAACTATAACTTGTTAATTATTTTTAGACATTTATTAGAGTTTGGTTCAAAAATTAGTTTTGAAAGTTTATTTATGCATTTGAGTTCCCACTGTGCTTGAGTTAGTTTCTGCTTGTAGTATGCTAGGATAATGGTTCGCGTGGGGACCAGCCGTGGTTCTCGAGTGCTGGCCACGTCCAGGGTGTAGGCTTGGTTCGTGACAAACTTGGTATCAGAGCATAAAGTTCAAGTGTCTTAGGGTGTCTATGAAGCCGTGTCAAGTAGGATCTTATTTATGGTTGTTAGGGCCCACTTCTATAAATGAGGGACTACACACATGTAAGAAAAGTTTCCCTTCTTTCATACTCTAAATCGTGCAGTTGAATTATGTCATAAGGAATTCATTCTAACTTGTGCTTTTCTCATATCCATTCGACTACCCCTCATACTCAAGGTAGTTAAAAAGCAAAGCCCAAATCCATATTGAAGAGTTAATCTCAGCAAAAATCTTGAGAAAGTCATGAGACTGTAGAGGGGCTTGAGAAAAGCCTATGAGTGAGTTTAAGTATTATGTTTCAAAATAATGCACTCTTATTCATACAAATCGTGCGTTCAAGCTAAAAGTGAGATGCACTCTCTTCTCTAAACCTTGTTCCAATTGATCCTTATGAGGAAGTGCGTTGTAGAGCTTGGGTAGTAATTGCACCCGAAAAGATAGTAGGAAATACGATGTTATAAGCAGTAGTAGTAAAGTTCCCAGAGTAAGAGGAAAGCATGCAGAGGTATAGTAATCTATGAAAGGGAGATAGTGATAAAGCAAATTATGTTGTTGTAGTCATGCACCCAATAGGTTATTAATGAGGAGTTTTTCCTTATGGGTAGACTAAGAAATGATGAGTTTGTGTAGATTTCATGATAAGAGGTAGAGTAATAGTTACTAGTTAAGATGAGTTAGAGTATACTTTAATTAGAAAGGAGTTTATGATGATGTGTCATTGTGTTATTAACGACCAAGTGTAGGTGTTGAATTAGCATGAGTATTCATGAGGTGATAGCCATGAACTAGGCTTATGATTTTTGGGAGATCCCATGATATTTAGAGGGCTATAGAACTAGTTAGCCAACGATGTGTAGTGAGTGGGTAAATAGTACTTAAGTGTGAAAGGAAGTGTGATGGTAAATTGTAAGTATGAAGACCGAGATATAACAATTGACTACATGTCATGAGGTCTTAGTGAGCGAGTGTTTCTTAATTTGTATCTAGTAGTTGTAAGTTAGTATAGTAAACGAGCAATCATATTGATATACAGGTTTAGTAATAAATATTAAGCTTGGATTTGAGATGAGCGTCGTGACCAAAATGATGGAAACATGAGAGTGATTATGTTATTTTGAGATCTGATCTAGTAAGTTTGATATAAAGTAGGTGAGGAGTTAAGAGGTTTGTTACAATGAAGGTGAGTGGTACAAGTATGTGATTCTAATTTTGAGGTAAGAGTAGTGAAGTATGGCTAAGTCATTAGAGTAACAAGAGCATTAAGAGGTATACCTGAGGTTATATGTAACCAGATGAGGTTCTAATTAAGTTTCTTGTTTTCAGGCACGCTTAGGGAGTATCTTTGTGTTATCAATGTGGAGTAGGCCGATGTAAGAATTATTTATTACCTTTAAGAGTTTGGTAGAAGGGATTTTATATAGTCAATGACGAGCCTCTTAAATATAGTTTAAAGCTTCCTCAGTTAAGTTGATATGAATATAGAAGGATGTTATTGGTGGGAAAAGAAGGAGAGGTCATATTATTAACAGTCAGGTTAAGTGGCCATATAAGACAATGATAAGAGGTTAGGAGAAGCATCATAGAAAGAGGTCTTAGAAGGAGTCTTAGTACCTACTTATGGAGAGTTCAGTAGGGATGAGATAAGCCTTTCCCGAGTATTAGAGTAAAGGGAATGTAGACCATTTTAGAGATAATGGAATAGATCCATAGCTTTAAAGTGTCAACTCCAAACCTAAGGGGGAGATGATAAGATGAGAAACCAAGTCAAGTGTTGAGGATGAGATAATGATGTTTTCCGAATGAGTTTTAGAGGTACATCAATCCATTCATACTCTAGCATATTCCTCAAAGTTCAGTCATTACAACATCCCGTTGTTGTTCTTAATATCAGAATTGTGTCAATGACCTATGCTTATACACTTTAGAGAGATTCACATCTATGCTCAGTTTTCAGAATGAGGGGCAAATACTTTAGCCCATTGATCTCAATCTTGTTAGCCTCATGATATGAACCTATTATTATAAGCACTCATGTACCATAGTATGTTCAGTATCATAAATTCATGATCTACTCTCAATGGCTAGAAACATAATGTTATGCCATGCATATTCTTATGTTAGAATTCTCGAATGAATCGTGCTTATGATCTTTCACCCTAAAGCTCTTTCAATGATCCTTTTAGCTAGAGAGGGATGTGGATTATAGTAGTTGAGTGATGATAGAAGGAGAAAGTTAATGTTTCTTATGTTGGTAGCATTAGTGTGCTTATCCCTTCTAAGTTTATAAAAGTGGAGGAAGGATGGCTATCTCGTACAATAGTTAAGTGAGAGTAGTTAGTTAGTTCCTTATAGTAATAAGTGCATTTTCAGTTGGTAGAGATGATGAGAGAATGAGAAACTCTTAGAAGGATTGGTTAGTAGGAGTTCATGGAGTGTCTATAATACTAAGCTTGAATGTGGTGTTCTTAACACATGGGAAAAATGCGTGATACATTAGGTGATTCTTGATATGAGCTCAGGGTTGGTTGAATGTAGTGGTAAGGAGGAGTACGTTTGGTTGAATATAGTGGTAAGGAGGAGTACGTTTGGGATGAGATTCCCTAATGAGACATAGAACCCGAATCTTGTGATTTGGATTAAAATAATCACCTTATGTTATACCTTGTAATTTTGAGTTAGGCTTGAATATGGTAAGATCATACAGTAAGACTCAGACCTTGGTAAGAGTAATCATGTACCCTTGTGGTAGCTATGAGTTGCAGCTTATAAGGTGTGGTATTCATAAAGGAGGACATGGTTTAGAGGTGTTGCTAGGCTTGATAGCTAGCAGTTGTATTACCCAAGACATAGTATCTTTATTCTTACTTCATACCAGATACCTTTGTTTCAGGTAAGGATAGCTTCAGATGGAGGATGACTTTGTTCAAACTCATATCGTTCTTGACGATGTGCCATAGACAGTTTCAAACTCTTAGTAGAAATCAGTTGCGTCTATGTTAGTAGGCAAGTTCAGAAGTCAGAGAAATAGTAAAATTAACCCCCTTTCCATTCCCAGTCCAACCGTTATTCGAGGACGAATGATCCCAAGGGGGAGATAATGTAACACCCCAAAAATTTCTAATTCAAGACTCAAATCATTCTTCGTTGTGAACAAGATTTTTTTTTTGTGTGATTTTAAATTTTCTGAGGTGTTAAGGTCACTAGATTTAACACCTTTAGTTTCAAAACAACTAAAGATAAATTCATTCAAGGCACCCATCAGTTTTCTTAAGTTTGGGGTCAACTTTAAACGACCATATCTTTTAGCGCATAAAGATTTAGATGGTCCAAGACCTATCAAATTAAAGGCCTTCGAGTCCTCTTTCCAACGCCACCAATTTGCCTAAATCAGAGTTCTGAGTAAAAAGATATAACTGATTTACTAGAGACGCTCTAACTTGGCAGCAGCTTTGCGATGGCTCTGTGTTACGGAGTGATTACGGACCTCACTGTCCGCAAGAAAAATATTCCAACTTCCAACTCATTTTATTTATTTCTTTAAGGGTATTTAGTCCTAAAAATCCTTAGGAGATCATCTAAATTAACCTAAACTTGTAGAAAAATCAGTTTTGATAATCAAATCCTGTCATTCACTCCTAAATTTCTACGCTCAAGAAACTTCAAGAAACTCTAAGGCTATGGTTCATCTTCCAAGATTTTCCTTCAAGTTTCTTCAAGAACATTGTTCTTCCAGGTATGTAAGCTTTTATAGTGTTAGATTTGTTCTCCCTCACGCCAATCATGCAATTTCATCCATAAATTCGTTCTTAAATTTAATTGATTGAGATTCTTGATGAAGTTCTTGATGTTTTAGCTTCATTCTTTAATAATAGAGTCTTGTTGAGTTCTTGAGGTGAGGGTATTTGCCATTGAGTGTTGTTCTTGATGGATTTTGTGTGGTTTTCATTGAAAACATTTTGGGTATATGAAATTTCTTGAAATTGGGTAGTGAAATTGAATCGAGTTTGGGAGAGAAAGAAAAGATCGAACAAAAATATGCACCCAAGCCCGTGTCGTTGAGGTGTTTTAAAATTTTAGTCTTTAGATAGTCACCCCTCTCTCCACGTCGCAGAGAGGATACAGAGTCCTCTGTCTTGAAATTTATTTTGCGACCAAAAAATTAATTCTATCTCCGCATCGCGCCAGTGCTTTTTCAAATCGTGTCTTCGCTCTCTTCTTATTCCTAACTATCTAACCCTTCATTAAAGATCCTATATCCTAATCATAGCTCTTAAATTCACATTTCAAATCAAGGTAAAATTAAGAGAAAATTTCAGGAGGGTTTTGAGTCAAATTGAGAATTCTTTCGAAATCAGTTATAGTTTTGACTAAGTCTTGAGAATGTTAAGATGAGAATGAGAAGACTGGTTTTCATGAGTTTTTATATTGTTATTGAGATCCTTGAGTTGAGTCGTTCATGTCCATAATTCTGCATGAACCCTATGAGCTGAGTATTCTTGAGATGAGTAGTATCACTGAGTTTTGAGTTCTTGAGTTTTCTATATTGTTACTGAGATCCTTGAGTTGGTTCGTTCATGTCAATATTTCGGCCCGAACCCTATTTTGAGTTATAAGTCTTGATGAGTCTTTAAAATTCATTCATTGTGTTTTAAACTTAGTTTTGAGGAAAAGTTTAAAGAGACAATTTTGAGTAAAGTTGAAGGGAGCTAATTATTCCCAAGTGTAATATTTTTTCATTTTAAAACGAGAGAAATATTATTTTCAAATGAGCTTATGAGGAGTTTTGAGTATTTCCTCTTTTAAGAGGAACTTTTGAGTAATTATCTCAAATTGAGGAAGAGTTATATTTTTAAACATATGAGCATGAGTATATATATTATTGGGAGTAGTATTGAGCACCGATATGGGGATGAGTTCAGACAACTCAAAATCCTCATAAACCATGTATGCCAACATGGGGTAAGGATCATACTTTTTAGATGAATCCTTAGTGTCTTCGGGCACAACTTAGTGGATCCACTTAGTTGAGGTATTCTATATCCCGACAAGGTATATGACAGTTCTGGCAGCGTGGGCGAGACACGGTATCATCACGTAGATCATAGTAATGGTTGTCAGTTAGAGAATCTCCCAAATTAGAATAAAGAGTTTATTATTGTATTTTTATACATCTTGAGTTATTATCTGCTATTTTAAAAGCTTTATATATTGCATCTTATTATCACTGCTTTCATATTGAGTTGAGTTGGGTTGAGTTGAGTTGAGGAGAAGTGAGTATTTATTACCTTTCTATCAGTTCAGCTATAATTGTATGTTTCAGTTTTCCCCTTACATGCTCGTACATTCAATAAAATGACACCATTCGGCCTGCATCATTTTATGATGCATATACAATTGTTCAGGGTAACAACATGAGCTTCATTGAGACTATTCACATTCCAACTAGCTTGGGTGAGCCTCCTTGCTTCCGGAAGGCTTCACATTTACTTTTGTCTTGTTAAGTTGTTTGGGGTTTTGTTTTGATACTTATATGAGTACTAGAGGCTTCATAGATAGTTTAAAGGCCGAGGAGTCTCTCATTATTTATTTTGTTGTTGAGGTGTTTTGAGGTGATGAGACAGTTAACTATAACTTATTAATTATTTTTAGACTTTTATTTGAGTTGATTTCAAAAATGAGTTTTTAAAGTTTATTTATGCTTTGGGAGTTCCCATTGTGCTTGAATTAGTTTCCGCTTGTAGTCAACCATGATGAGAGTTTGCTTGGGGACTAACAATGGTTATCTAGTGCTGACCTCCGGGATATAGGCTCGGGTCGTGACATTGTTGATAATCGACCTTCATTTTCACTTGATTTACTCAAGATTTTGGACTCAATGCAGGGTCTATGGCAAAATCTAAACAAGTTCTAGAGGAAAAATCGATTGAAGAAATGAGATCCAAAAAAAACTTACCGAAGTGCACTCAATCAAGTCATCAACAATGCCAACGCAAGCGACATTAAAATTAAAAAAAAGAGAGGAAGTAAGAGGAAATCCAAAGACAGTGATTCTTAGGAGGTTGTGTCTGCATCTGATTCCGAAGAACATCATGTATTTGCTTAAAACAAAATTGTATATAGATATTTGTATATGTTATTAGTTATATACATAATTTCATTAAGTATATGTATATTTTCTGCTTAAATCATAATTGTATATAAATATATGTATATTTTGTTAGTTATATACAAAATTGTTTGAAATATATGTATGTTTTCTGCTTAAATAACAATTGTATATAGATATTTGTATAGTTTGTTAGTTATATACAAAATTACTTAAAATATATGTATATAGAGATATATTTGTATTTTTTTTTGTATATTTGAGTATTATATCTATATACACATACTCATATACATATAAGTATATAGTTATATACAAGTCAAATATAAATACAAATATATATTTCATTTATATGAATATTTTATTGTTATATAAAAGCATATAATTGTAAATAGCACTAAACTGAAATATTTTTTATCTTCATGTTTTTATAGGGAGTTAGATTCATGTGCAAACACCCACCAACACATGCAGTGTTATACACAAGTCAAGACCATACATAAGTTACATAAGAGAATGCTTGAAACTTAGTACATTCGTTTTTGTGCATTATCATGTTTTACTTGTCTATATACATATAAATTAACTAAATTAATACACAAACAGGTATACAAATACATTAACACATTTGTATATTAGCAATTTTAGATATTCTTAATTAAGAAATACACACAATTATTTCCTGGTAATATGCTTTTGTTTTTTTGAACAATTATTTTGATGATATAAAAATCATATTACCCTATATTATTTGCTTGTCTATATACGTATAAATTAACTAAATTAATACACAAACAAGTATACAAATACATTAACACATTTGTATATTAGCAATTTTCCCTATTCTTAATTAAGAAATACACACAATCGTTTAAAAATATAATGTATTTCAGATACATATACAATTGTAACTAAAAAATTATCCATATACATAAGAACTATTCCATTTATATACAATTTACTTACATTCAGATAAATACTTGTTATATATACAATAATTGTCAGCCTTTTTAAGCATTACATACACCCTAACACCCATGTCATTGTGTATTACCATTGGTGTATTGCTTTCTTTACCCTTATATTCAATTTTTAATATCTTTCTATTCACGTCAACACAAATCTTTGTTACAATTGTTGTATAAAATTCAAGAAACGATGCTTGTTCTTTAAAGACTATCCCCTCTATAGTATAATAGACATAACACTTTGTATTGTCCCATTTTCCAGAATGCATAACCAAAATATCCAAAGAAGACATTTGATGTAGAGATTAGAAACAGTCTAATCATTAATAAAAAACAAAGAAAAACAATTTACACGCCTGTATATATACTAATATACAAATAACAGACATATACAAAAATTATAAAACTACATACATATATACAATATTACAAATTACACAATTATATATACAATTAGATTACACCAAAAAATATCAAATTACAGCACACTTTTTTTCATCGAATCATGTACAATTCATATATACATGGTATTATTTTTACATTTACTTGCATTTATAAAATATTATAAATTAAAGTAAATAAAAATCATATGACTTATATATACAGTAAAATTAGATTTTTTTTTATCAAAATAAAGCACACCCTTGTTGTTGAATCATATACAACTCATATATACAAATCATGTCATTCAATTTTTCGAACCAAAAATTAGAATAGATTTGTTAATTTACAATTTCTCCAATCTCGTCTAAACAAAAAAACAAACTAATTTCGAACCATTAGAATGAACATAACAAAAAATAGTCTATTTTGCGAAATTTCAATTATGTACTATACAAATCAATTGTATACTTTCTTGACGTTCAAAACATATAGTTTTTTGAAAATAACCCTTACCTGGCGTTGAATATACATGCATATTGACTAAGTGTATGCTTCAGTTGTTTGAGAAAACCAGTTGTACTGGTGTTTCTATCGCTGTAGAACTCCCTTTTGGAAAAATATTTTATTTTGGGCTATTAGCTTGAATCATGAGATTATGCAATTTTTCTATTACCGTATTGTAACGAACTGTTCCCATCGTTATGGAAAAGCCATCAGGGAAAGAAATGGGGCCGGAAAAACTTTTTGTAGTAACTTGAGATTTCCTAGCCTAGTCCAGATTTGGATGAAATCTGAGTCTAGGAAAATATGGTATTGAATGAGAGATTTAATAATGAATTTGAAAACATGAGTGGATAGACAAGACGTTAAGGAACCCGTACGACTTTACGGAATCGAATTCGGGCAAGTGAAACTCCTGAAACTGATCTTAGCATGAAGAGGTAGTCCTTGAACGTCATAAGTTGGAAGTGTGTTGTAAAAAGGGGATTTGGAACTCTAATATCGACTCTCTATTTCCGTGCAAGCCACCAGGGCGAGATTAATTCCTCCAGGGTGAGGCCGCTGTGACTGGTTGGGTCCTGCTGTGGCGGGACAGTCGCAACTTAAGTCGGAAATAAATCCCAAAAATGTCATTATTCTACAAACTTTGTTCTTAAGAGCTAGGAGATGAACTAGGGAAAGTTCTTGTCGGTTTTCCACCTCTTCTAGTACTAGAGGTAAGATTTTTACTCCCCTAATCCGTTTTTTGATCCGTAGAACTTAGATTCTTGGTTATTTATTATTGGGGAAGGTTTTTGGACTGAATTGGATGCTGGGAAAAAACCCTAGTTGCACCTTAGGATCATTGGTTTGGTCTTGGGTTATTGGGTTTGTTATAATCTGGATAATTAGACCTTTAATTATTGATCCTTACGTTTATTAATTGTTTGTAGACCTAGAACAAGCGAAAAGAATTCGGAAAGCGAAGATTCAAGTGCATTAGGGGATTCAAGCTTGGATTCGAGGTAGGTGATGGTTTGATTTCATGTTTGCGTAATGTGTGTTGGTAATTGCATCATTGTAATGCATGTATGTATGTGAATGAAACATTGTTGATCAAACTTAATTACATGAGTGCGAATGAATAAATGTATGCCATGATTTAACACTTGATTGTATGATTATGAGAATGTACATATGAGTGTGATTGTGATTGTGGTTGTGTTGAATGGATCGGGTGTCATGTTCCGACACACTAACTTGGATCGAGTGCCACGTTGAGGTGCATATAATGGACCAGGTATCACGTTTCGACACACTAAATTGGATCGGGTGCCATGTTCCGACACATATATTAGATCGGGTGTCACATTTGGCACACTAATTGGGATCGGGTACCATGTTCCAGTACACTAACAATTTTGGGTATGGGTTCCATAAGAGGACCATTGAATTGTCATATTTACTTCTTAATGAGAATGTGGATTTGTGCGTTGCTCTTGAAATGATAATCGTGTTATATTTCGTACATGTCATGTTTACCTTGTTGTGATTCTGATATATGTTGTACTTATTGGGATAGCCGTGTGATCCTACCAGTACACTATGGTTGTGTACTGATACTGCACTTGCTCTTTCTTTGTTGAGTACATGGCATCTTCAGGCGGCTACTGACAAATCTCAGTTAGGTGACTTTTGAGCATGACCGGATTCAAGGGTGAGCCAATTCTTTCAGGCTACCATGGATCTCTCTTGTTTAAGTCCACTCTTTTCAGATTCAGACTAGTTCTTATATATTCGTTATGTTTAGCTTTCGGGATTGTATCTCTATTCCTTATACTTGTGAATTGTTAGAGATTTGGTACATTGACTTTCAGGTTCTAGGGGTGGTTGTTCCACAATAGTTGTTAGTCGTTTATTAAAATTTTGAGTTTATGGGAACTCCATAGTTCTTAGACATTTAAACCTGCTTCCATATTTTTAAATGTTTAGTTTATCATTGAGTTGCTTAGTCGGGTTGTAGTTAATGGTTCTCCCACCGGAGGGTTAGTCTGGGTGCCAATCATGACGGTCTGGATCGTGACAAAGTTGGTATCAGAGCCCTAGGGTCGTTGATCTCATTGTACCAAAATGAGTCTAGCAGAGTCTTGCGGAATGGTACGAAGATGTCTGTAATTTTCTTCGAGAGACTATAATAATTTAGGAAAAACTCAGTTCTTTATACTCCTTTTGTGCGATGACTTGAATCCAATTGGTATCTAGGTGATACAAATTGGTATCTAGGTGATACAAATTGGTATCTAGGTGATACAAATTGGTATATGAATTTCTTCACTCTATCTCGCATCTGGTTATTAATTGAGTTGTAAAGATGGAAAGAACAACACCAATAATAGAAAATGTCCTTGTAAATTGGTATGTCTCTCTGACTCACTGTGGGCATGTAATGACTAGTAACAAACATGAAGGTTTTATTAGGTTCTTAAGGTGGAAACCTTCATTCTTCATGTGTACTGAATCTGAAGATTCTTATGATTTTCTTGTTGATTGTCATGAGTTGCTTCATAAGATGGATTAAGTAGAGTGATTTGGTATTGAGTTTATGATATACTGGTTCATGGGAGACACCAAAATGTAGTGGTGGTCTTATGTTCAGTGTTGTCTAGTAAATGCACTACTTATGACTTGGAAAACATATTATACCTTACTGTATGGAGAGGTATATACCCTGAACTTTGAGGGATAAGAGGAGAGACGAGTTCCTGAATATAGAGCAACATAATATATTTGTTGCAGTCTTTAAGGCAAAGGTTTGTGTTTTATCCAAATATGGTACTCCACTTTGCTTCAGTCTAAAAGAGCAAATTCCTCGTGTTGTTTAGGGATTAAGGGTCAGATTTGCAGATTTAAGCTTATGGGTGGCTGCTTTAGAAAAAATCTTTTCAGGCAGTGGTTTATTTGGTGACGGAGGTAGGAGGGGGTGAAGTTAGAAGACTTTGCCAATGTGATAACATTCAAGAGGTTTTGTTAGGGAAGGCTAGATAATGAACACCATTACTTGGGAAATGCATTTAGTATTATTGTCATATTATGTATGGGTTTCTTAGTAAATGATGAAATTATGTTGCGACAATTGAGTTTAGTATCTCTATTACGGTTTTCTAGATTGAGTGTATATCAAAGAGGGTCATGCCACAACTACTACGATATCACCGATGCTTTCTTGGTTAAGTTATTAAGTGTGTTACAATTGTGGAGAACCAGGGCATGTGAAGAGGAAATCTACAAGGCCATAGAGACCGGGGAAATGGTAATGGAGGTAACAGAGCAGTGCCACTTGGCAAGGAGGTCGCCCGTCAAGATGATCGGGATCAGTGTTATGCCTTTCCGGGAAAGATCGAGGCTGAGGCGTCTAATGCAGTGATCACATATACTATTCTTGTTTGTGACCGGATGGCTATTTTTTTGTTTGATCCGGGTTATACTTATTCATCTGTGTCAGTTTAATTTCCTTGATATTTGATGTGGTTTGTGATGTACTCGATGCCCCAATCCATGTTACTGCCCCAGTTGGTAAGTCAGTCATAGTCACCCATGTGTATCGTGCTTGCCCTATTTTGTTTATGGGTTTTCAGACTTGGGCTTATTTGGTTATTTTGGATATGACTGGTTTTGTGAGATAATCTTAGGCATGACTTGGTTGTCTCCTTATTATGCCGTGTTAAATTATAATACAAGATCTGTGACTCTAGAGATCCCCGGTAGGAAAAGGTTAAAGTGGGAAGGGGTGTACAAGCCTAAGCCAGCTAAGGTCATATCCTCCATTCGGACTAGGAAACTGGTGGGGCAAGGGTGTTTGAAATATGTGGCTCATATTCATGATGTGGATGTTGAGTCTCCCTCTATTGAGTCTATTCCTGTAGTGTCTGAATTTAAGGAAGTGTTTCCTACCGATCTGCCTAGTATACTTACGGATGGAGATATAGATTTTTGCATTGACTTGGAACCGAATACTCTCCCCATTTTTATCCCTCCTTATCGCATGGCCCCAGTAGAATTGAGAGAGCTTAAGGCTCAAATCCAAGAATTTCTTGATAAAGGTTTCATCCGTCCTAGTGCTTCCCTGTGAGGTACTCCTATTTTGTTTGTTAAGAAGAAGAATAGTAGCATGAGGACTGATGATTTTATCTTAAGCCATAAATGAGTGGATTGATACCGGAATGACAAGCTTATGGATAAAGAAAGTCCCATTGAGAATACTTGGGTGAAGGCAATTGAAGATTTTAGTGAGAAAGTACGTATAAAATTGGGCTAGTCCTTTGAATTTGATGGGTATACCTGAGTTGAGGTGTCATGTCGATGAAAAGGTTGACTTCGTAGTGATTGCCAGGGCTAACTGAACGTAATGGTAGTAATAGTTCGTGATGGATTGTGATGGAATGCAACTACATAATAAGATTGTTGGTTAAGCAAATTTTGTGTAGTAGTTACGACTTGCGAGTATCTAGGGTTGTGGTTTTCTAATATTTGGTGAGTAACGTGGTTGTATGGAAAGTTTTAAGAGATGGTGTGACACCACTCAAATATAATTTAAAAAGGATAGAGTCATAATGAAGAAAAATAGTGGGATGTAGTACAACCTCTAGAGAGAGGCGAGGGTAAGAATATGTTACTTTATTGCAAAGGCTAAAGAGGTATCTTCAGAGGGGTAGAGAATTGGGTTCAGAGGTGCGTGATTTCATTCGTTTTGCTGTGGCTATGGTAATAGTGTCATGGGTCAATCAGATTGGTTAAAAACTATTGTAAAAGACTTGAGAAAGGAGTGTACATACATTAGCTCGAGTGGGATGATAAGTGCTTGTTTTGTTTTGAGATTATTAATGAGTGCGATTGAATTTTTAGCGAAAGATATTGTAAGATCCATGGAGATGCGATCAATGATAAGCGAAGATCCATGAATTCATTAAAATTTTCAAGGTACAAGCTAATGTTGATAGATAAGGGGATTGTGTTATACAGTTGAATTTAAAATTCAGATTTTTCATTGTAAGTCTACATTCGTGGTGATATATTTTGTCAAGGTATGAATTGGCAAGGTGAGAAATGATCAATTGTAGCCGGTATTGAGCATTGGAAAGGACTTACACCTGAGTTGAGTCGTAAAGTTTATTACTGTTGATTGTTAAGTACCTAAGAAGGCTTTTCATTTAAAAGTGTTGGTTTATAGTAAGGTAAATGGTCGGAGTGTTCATGATGGTTGTTAGTATTGAGAGTGTGGACTTCAGTGGAATGAAGTGAAGAGTATGTGGAGTCAACTCAATGGAAATGACTGGTATTTACTCTTCACTGGAAAACCTTTAGTGTTATTCCGTAAAATTCTTAAGTGACCATCTATTTCATTTTGTACACGGTGGCGAGTATGTTTCACTAGCTATTATCATATGTGTTTTCACTTTTGTGGGTGGATACTTAGTGGTGGATCAGGGGTACCAATCTTGCGATGTTCTCTTGGTTGAGCGGGAAGATTGGGAAGATTTGGTTATTTCAAATGACATATTTGGTATTGTCTTGGAGTTGTTAAAGTATTCCAGTAGTTCACATGTACCACCTTGCTTATGAGAATTTATAGAAGAGCTATCATATGTATAGTTGTTCGACAATTTTAATATTCATCTTGTCGTCGAGGTCATGTAACAATTATGTGTGGTTGAATGTGGGGATCATTGGGTCCAATTCTACTGTTCTTAAGGGTAATCTACAATCACAATTATTAAATCTAGCATCTTGACAGTTTTGTTAGAGGGTGTGTATGCTTGGATATATCCCTCAATGAGTATCTGATGTCTAAATATTGAAATTTTTGTAACTTAAGCTCATGGGAATTTAGGTTGTGAGATGGAGATGTTGATAAGAACTATGATTGTTTGGGTATTATGAGTGTGTGTTGGTTGGTTCAGGTTCACTTCTAATCATAGCGAGTATTGATTTAGAATTTTATCATGCTTAAGTGCGAAAGGATTGATCCCGATGATTGTGTTAAGGTCCTTGATGACATGTTGCAGACGTTTGTACGATCAACTTTGGTGGTTGTTGGAAATCGCTTTTGTTGTTAGTTAAGTCTACATACAACAATATTTATTACTCGAGTATTGAGATGGCTTTATTGAGGCATTCTATGGGAGGGGATGTAGATCACTCATATGATGGTTTGAGACTGGAGATGTAAAACCGATGGGGGTTGTTTTGGTGAAGGATGCTCAGGATAAGGGGAGAAGTATCCAAGGTAAGCTTCTAGCAGCCCAGAGTCGACAAAAAAAGTATGCGGGACAAGTATCCCCAGTTATTCGACGATTCAGATATTACTCTACTCTTGCTTTAGCCATTTTCTCCTAGTTTGTCACTCGGGGATGAGTGATGGGTAAATTGGTATCTATTATAACGACCTGTTCCTGTTGTTATGGAAAAGCCAACGGGGAAAGAAAAGTGGCTAGAAAAACTTTTTGTAGTAACTTGAGATTTCCTAGCATAGTCCAGATTTGGACAAAATTTGAGTTAGTGAGGTCTAGGGAAATCTGGTATTGAATGAGAGATTTAATAATGAATTTGATGACATGAGTGGATAGCCAAGACGTTAAGGAATCCATATAACTTTACGGAATCAAATTCGGGCGAGTGGAACTCCTGAAACTGATCTTAGCGTGAAAAGGTAGTCCTTGAACGTCATGAGTTGGAGGTGTATTGTAAAAAAGGGATTTGGAACTCTAATTTTGACTCTCTGTTTCTGTGCAAGCCGCCGGAGCGGGGCCACTGTGGTGGGTTGGGTCCCGCTGCAGCGGGACAGTTGCGACTTAAGTCGAAAATAAACCCCAAAAACATCATTATCCTACAAACTTCGCTTTTAAGAACTAGGAGACGAACTAGGGCAATTTCTTGACGGATTTCCACCTCTTCTAGCACTAAAGGTAAGGTTTTTACTTCCCTTATTTGTTTTTTGATCCGTAGAACGTAGATTCTTGGTTATTTATTATTGGGGTAGGGTTTTTGGACTGAATTGGATGGTGGGAAAAAGCCCTAGCTGCACCTTAGGATCATGGGTTTGGTCTTGGATTATTGGGTTGGTTATAATCTGGAGAATTAGAGCTTTGATTGTTGATCCATGCGTATATTAATTGTTTGTAGACCTAGAACAAGCGGAAAGAATCCGAAAAGAGAAAATTCAAGTGCCTTAAGGGATTCAAGCTTGGATTCTAGGTAGGTGATGGTTTGATTTCATGTTTGCATAATGTGTGTTGGTAATTGCTTCATTGTAATGCATGTATGTATGTGAATGAAGCATTGTTGATCAAACCTAATGAAATGAGTGCGAATGAATAAATGTATGTCATGATTTAACACTTGATTGTATGATTATGAGAATGTACACATGAGTGTGATTCTGATTGTGGTTGTGCTGAATGGATCAAGTGTCACGTTCCAACACACTAACTTGGATCGGATGCCACGTTCCGACGCATATAATGATTCAGGTGGCACGTTCCGACACACTAACTTGGATCGGGTGCCACGTTTCGGCGCATATATTGGATCAAGTGTTATGTCCGGCACACTAATTGGAATTGTTATGCCGTAATTTTTCTAACCTTTAGAAATATCACCTTTTGAAATGGTCCAAGTATAATACAATTTGAGAAAATACTTAGAAAATAGTCACCACTTAATTTAAAAAGACTCTAACTGATTAAGTCTTTAAAAATTTAGAGAAAAAGGGTAAGAGGTTCTTATATATGCTTCAAGAAGATTTTTAAGGCATTTGAAGCACCCGCTAACACATGGTTATCTTACGACTTGGTTAATATATATTTTGACTATTTTTAAAATTTAAAATTTAACATAAAAAATAATAATTTACAATATTTGATTAACTTTGAGAAAATAGTTAAAAGAACAATTTTTAATTTTTAAGAAAAGGGGGACCCTAAGTAGAATATTTGAAATTAATTACAAGTGATTACAATTTTAACAAAATTAAATTTATTTGAATCATTTTAATAATAATTTACATCGATTTGATTAATTAAAAGTATGAAAAATATTTTAAATTAATTGAAGAATAAATAAAAAGTTTTGACTAAAGTTATTCAATAAAAGTATAAGAGTTGATAAAATAAATTTTATTAAAATAAGCTAACATAAAGAATATGGTTCGGCTTTTGGGGAATTCAATTAAGTTAAACCAAATCTAATAAAAGGGTTAGAATTAGTAGACAAAAAATATGTCAAATATTCCATAATAGTAATATTTCCAGATTGTCAAAAATACCAAAAAATGGGCTTATTGGGCCCAAAATCAGAAGTCTGTCCGCCTGGGCTGATTTTAAGCCAAATAGCTGCTATGGATTAATCTGGACTTTGGCTCAAACCTGCCCTATTTTCTAATAAGAGCATGCAACAGAAATATTGTGTATACACCCAGTAATATAAGATACGGCCTAAAATTTATCTAACATCAATATATACAAAATAATAAATAAAAATTATAATTTGAACTCCGTTCGAATATCTTCAATGGGAAGCAGCTCCGTGTACCTGTAAAGTCACTTAGTAAAAGTGTTAGTACTAAATAAATATGAATAAAAATGAATAACTCAAAAATAAAAACCCGTTTTATTAATATGGGAGACCTTAGAAATCGACGATATTTTCTTCATTGGTGCCAATTTTAACATACAAAATATATAAACTTAAGCAAAATTTCCGTCTTTTAATAATGGGGAGGCCTCCAAAACCGACGATTTTTTTTTTCATTGGCCAAAAGTAATACGCAACTAACTGAAGGACAATACAAAGCAATGTACAAACATCAAATTATAACAACATATCCCAATAATAATAATGAAAATAAGAACCACCAAACG
The DNA here is from genome assembly GCA_029582725.1 of Solanum chiquidenum. NCBI lineage: Eukaryota > Viridiplantae > Streptophyta > Magnoliopsida > Solanales > Solanaceae > Solanum > Solanum chiquidenum. The sequence continues at coordinate 17,901 of JAJOOS010019477.1, forward strand.
AACAACAATCTAATAAAACAATAATAATTAAATTATAATACCATAGTAATACAATTTCTGCAAAGTCACATATAAACAGTGTGTAATAAATAATAGCAACTAATGATGAATCCATTCCGTGCATAAAAATTATAACGTAACAAAGCATTAAGCTAATTTTTTTAAAGATAAACAATAAATTATGATGCGAACAAGGTAAATAAATTCACGGAAAATATAATATAATAATAATAAAAAAAGAAATGAACCAAAAAATATTTATATAATTTCAACAATATTTAAACATTCTAAGGAAGAATCACTAAAACAAATTTATACAAAATAACTAACGCAGAGGTAATAATAAAATAAGGCTAACAAACAGAAAACAATCTAAAGAAATAATTACTTCACCCAGAAAAAATATCAATTACTTTGCAATCACAAAACAGAGACTAAACAAAAATTAAAAGAGAGAGCTATACGTATGTTACCAGACAACATTGGATCTAGTCGTTTCTTGTGACCTATTCCACCGGAGGGTGCGGGTTTTGGTCGGAGTCGTCGGTTGCTGTGATTGTTGCTGCCCGGAGTTCATCTGCGAAAACAAAAAAATGTAAAGGGGAGAGGGGAAGAGGACTGGTTCGCGGCTGTTATGGTAGTGGTGGACTCGCCGGGAAACTTCGCCGAAAAATATTTTTGACAGATTTTAGACATAAAATTTATATCAAAGGATAGCCTTTGAAAAACTTAACACATTTATGTAAAGAGTTTAGGATGGGGATGACCGGAACTTCGTAAATCTAAAGAAAAATGTGAAAATTTATGTTTGGTTTTTCTTAGATCTACGTAGTTTGACTATGGATAAGGATGAATAGTTTGCGGATTTGTGTAGAGGAGGGTGAAAGGAAGAAATGGTAAAATATTTTGAGATTTTTCCGGCCAAGGGGTGGTGGACTCGCCGGATTCCGGCGGAACTCTGATGAGCTTGTCACCGGAAAATCATGAACACTAGAGAATTTCTTAATACTAAAAAAAACTAAAAATTACCCCCTAAATTTTATTCACCCCCCTAAATTTTATTCACCCAATCAAAACTTATATAGGAAATAATTTTACAATGGGCTCAAATTGTGGGCTTGAGACTGTGACCCAAAATTATTGGTTGATAAAATATCTGTGTATGAAATCTTATCCATTTTTGAATGAATTTTTAGATTGTGCAAATTATCAAAATGGATACTAACGACGAATAAACGTGAATACTAAAAATATGTGTTCAACGTAACTAATGACATGTAAAAAATATAATTTAACAAATATAACAATTTAATTAGAATGAACAAATATTTCTCTAAGTGTTTTCTACACAAGTGAACTACATAAAATAGTTTATACCATCTGTAAATAAAGTCCTAAAAACGAAATAGGACAAGGTCCCACGAGAAAAGACTAAAAATGATGTCTTTTACAAAAGTCTAAAAGTAGGTGTGAAAAGGCGATGCTTTAACAAAAGTCTAAAAGTAGGTGGGGAAAAAGTGATGCTTTATTTCCATAAAAAAAGGTAAAATGTCCCTTTCACAAATCAACCTTGTCTCCTTTCTTGGAATCTGTTTTGGCTGCTAGTAAAGGTCAATAATTGCTCACCAAGGTTCGATAAACTTATTTAAAATTATATATAAAAAAATAAATTATTTTGAACTATTAAATAAATAAAACTAAAAAGTTACGAATTTTGAAAACGTTAGGTCAAAATTGGGTGTCAATAGGGATCGGGTACCACGTTCAGGTACACTAATAGTTTGGGTATGGTTCCATGATAGGACCATCGAATTGTCATATTTACTTGTTAATGAGAATGTGGATTTGTGCATTGCTCTTGAAATGATAAATGTGTTTATACTCCGTACATGTCATGTTTACCTTGTTGTGATTCTGATATATGTTGTGCTTACTAGAATAGACACGTGATCCTACCAGTACACTCTGGTTGTGTACTGATACTGCACTTGCTCTTTCTATGTTTAGTACATAGCTTCTTTAGGCGGCTACTGACAAACCTCAGTTAGGTGACTTTTGAGCGTGACCAGATTCAAGGGTGAGCCAATTCTTTCAAGCTGCCATGGATCTCTCTTGTTTAAGTCCACTCTTTTCGGACTCAGACTAGTTCTTGGATATTTTTTATTTTTAGCTTTTGGGATTGTATCCCTATTCCTTAGACTTGTGAATTGTTAGAGTTTTGGTACATTGACTTTCAGGTTCTAGGGATGGTTGTTCCGCAATAGTTGTTAGTCGTCTATTAAACTTTGGATTTTATGGGAATTTCACAGTTCTTAGACATTTAAACCTACTTCCGTATCTTTAAATATTTAGTTTATCGTTTAGTTGCATAGTCGGGTTGTAGTTAATGGTTCTCTCACCTAAGGGTTAGTGTGGGTTCCAATCACGACGGTCTGGGTCATGAAAAAATTGGTATCAGAGCCCTAGGTTCGTTGATCTCATTATACCAAAACGAGTCTAGTAGAGTCTTGCGGAACGGTACGGAGACGTCTGTACTTTTCTTCGAGAGGCTATAGGACTTTAGGAAAAACTCATTTCTTTCTACTCCTTTTTTGCGATGACTTGAATTCAATTGGTATATGAATTTCTTCACTCTATCTCACATCTAGTTAGTAATTGAATTGTAAAGGTGGAAACAACAACACCAGCAATAGAAAGTGTGTCCTTGGAAATAAGTATATCTCCCTGACTCACAGTGGGCATGTAATGACTAGTAACAAACATGAGGGTTTTATTAGGTTCTTAAGGCGGAAACCTTCATTCTTTATGGGTACTGAATCTGAAGATTCTTATGATTTTCTTGTTGATTGTCATGAGCTTCTTCATAAGATGGATTAAGTAGAGTGATTTGGTGTTGAGTTTATGATATACCGGTTCAAGGAAGACACCAAAATATAGTGGTGGTCTCATGTTGAGTGTTGACTAGTAAATGCACTACTCATGACTTAGGAAACATTTTATAACTTACTGTATGGAGAATTATATACCCTGAAATTTGAGGGATAGGAGGAGAGATGAGTTCATGAATATAGAGCAACATAATGTATTTGTTGCAGCCTTTAAGGCCAAGGTTTGTATTTTATCCAAATATGGTACTCCACATTGCTTCAGTCTAGAAGAGCAAATTCGTTGTGTTATGAAGGGATTAAGGTCAGATTTGCAGATTAAAGCTTATGGGTGGTTGCTTTAGCAATTTTTTTTCCAGGCAGTGGTTTATTTGGTGACGGAGGTAGGAGGGGGTGAAGTCAGAAGACTTTGCCAAAGTGACAACATTCAAGAGGTTTTGTAAGGAAGGCTAGATAATGAACACCATTACTTGGAAAATGCATTTAGTATTGTTGTCATATCATGTATGGGTTGCTTAGTAAATGATGAAATTATGTTGCGATAATTGAGGTTAGAATCTCTACTGCGGTTTCCTAGATTGAGTGTATATCAAATAGGGTCATGAAACGACTACTACGATAGCACCGATGCTTATTTGGTTAAGTTATTAAGTGTGTTACAATTGTGGAGAACCTGGGCATGTGAGTAGGAAATCTGCAAGGCCATGGAGGCCGGGGAAATGGTAATGCAGGTAGGGGAGCAGTGCCGCCAAGCAAAGAGGTCGCCCGTCAAGATGACCGGGCTCAATGTTATGCCTTTCCGAACAAGACCGAGATTGAGGCGTCTGATGCAGCGATCACATGTACCATTCTTGTTTGTGACCGGATGGCTATTGTTTTGTTTGATCCGGGTTCTACTTATTCATATGTGTCAATTCAATTGCCTTGGAATTTGATGTGGTTTGTGACGTACTCGATGCCATCCATGTTTCTACCCCAGTTGGAGAGTCAGTCACAGTCACCCATGTGTATCGTGCTTGCCCTATTTTGTTTATGGGTTTTCAGACTTGGGCTGGTTTGGTTATTTTGGATATGATTGATTTTGATATAATCTTAGGCATGACTTGGTTGTCTCCCCATTATGCTGTGTTAAATTGTAACACGAAATCTGTGACTCTAGAGATCCCCGGTAGGGAAAGGTTAAAGTGGGAAGGGGTGTAAAAGCCTAAGACATCTAAGGTCATATCCTCTATTCGGGATAGGAAACTGGTGGGGCAAGGGTGTTTGACATATTTGGCTCATATTTAGGATGTGGATGCTGAGTCTCCCTCTATTGAGTCTTTTCCTTTAGTGTTTGAATTTAAGGAAGTGTTTCCTACTGATCTGCCTAGTATGCCTTCGGATGGAGATATATATTTCTGCATTGACTTGGAACCAGATACTCACCCCATTTCCATTCCTCCTTATCGCATGGCCTCAGTAGAATTGAGAGAGCTTAAGGCTCAAATCCAAGAACTTCTTGATAAAGGGTTCATCTGTCCTAGTGCTTCCCCGTGGGGTACTCTTGTTTTGTTTGTTAAGAAGAAGGATGGTAGTATGAGGACTGGTGATTTTATCTTAAGCCATAAAAGAGTGGATTGATACCGGAATGACAAACTTATGGATAAAGAAAGTCTCATTGAGTATACTTGGGTAAAGTCAATTGAAGATTTTAGTGTGAAAGTGCGTATAAAATTGGGCTAGTCCTTTGAATTTGATGGGTACACCTGAGTTGAGGTGTCATGTCGATGGAAAGGTTGACTTCCTAGTGATAGCCAGGGTTAACCGAGCATAATCCTAGTAGGAGTTTGTGATGGATTGTGATGGAATGCACCTACATAATAAGATTGTTAGTTAAGCAAATTTTGTATAGTAGTTACGACTTGCGAGTGTCTAGGGTTGTGGTTTTCTAATATTTGGTGAGTAACGTGGTTGAATGGAAAGTTTTAAGAGATGGTGGGACACCACTCGAACATAATTTAAAAGGGCTAGAGTCATAATGAAGAAAAATAGTGCGATGTAATACCACGTGTAGAGAGAGGGGAGGGCAATAATATGTTATTTAATTGCAAAGACTAAAGAGGTATCTTCAAAGGGGTAGAGAATTGGGTTCAGAGGCGCGTGAATTCATTCATTTTGTTGTGGCTATGGTAATAGTGTCACGGGTCCATCAAATTGGTTAAAAACTATTTGACAAGACTTGAGAAAAGAGTGTACATACATTAGCTCGAGTGGGATGATAAGTGCTTGTTTTGTTTTGAGATTATTAATGAGTGCGATTGAATTTTTAGCGAATGATATTGTAAGATCGATGGAGATGCGATCAATGATAAGCGAAGATCCATGAATTTATCAAAATATTCAAGGTACAAGCTAATGTTGATAGATAAGGGGATTGTGTTATACGTTTGAATTTAAAATTTAGATTTTTCATTGTAAGTCTACATTCGTGGTGATATATTTTGTCAAGGTATGAATTGACAAGGTGAGAAATGATCAATTGTATTCGGTATTGAGCATTGGAAAGGACTTACACCTGGGTTGAGTCGTAAAGTTTATTACTGTTGATTGTTAAGTACCTAAGAAGGCTTTTCATTTAATAGTGTTGGTTTATAGTAAGGTAAATGGTCGGAGTGTTCATGATGGTTTTTAGTATTGAGAGTGTGGACTTCAGTGGAATGAAGTGAGAGTATGTGGAGTCAACTAAATGGAAATGACTGGTATTGATTCTTTAGAGGAAAACCTTTAGTGTTATTCCGTAAAATTCTTACGTGACTATCTACTTCTTTTTATGCATGGTGGTGAGTATGTTTCACTAGCTATGATCACGTGTGTTTTCACTTTTGTGGGTGGATCCCTAGTGGTGGATCAGGGGTGTCACACCCCTATTTTCGCACGACGGATAGGGGTTTTTTCCAATTTCAGTGACGGTATTGATTAGGAATTATCTTATAGTTTTTCAGAGTCGCCACTTGGAGTCGAGTTATGGTGTTCTTAGTCACCTTTTTGAATCTCTAATCAATAAGAAATGACTCTTTAATTTTGGTCTGCGAAAACAAAGTTCGGGTAAGGAATTTTGTTAACCGAGGGGAAGGTATTAGACATCCCTCGAGTTCGTGGTTCTAGCGCGGTCGCTTTTATTGACTTATACTTGACTTAAATTATTTTTGGATACATTATTACATGCTACAGTTTCACTCATATTTTTATTGTTGAACTTTTATTTGGTCTCAACCTAGATGCATAATCACATTTTTTGGTCTTGACGTTTAGAGACATAACTGTCTTCTTCGCATCACACCTAATAATTGTCTATAAGTCTCTACTTTAAATTAATAAAATTTAATTATATTATTGGACAAGGTGCATTACTGCATCCTTGATTTTTTTTTTAATGTCTCAAAAAAGATGTGCAACCGCATTCTTAATCGAAACAACTAATTTTAACATACCTAAAAGTTTGTCTAATGTTAAAAGAAAATACTTAGTCTTTATAAAGAAAAATCAAATAAAATAAAATACTAAAATTCTAGGATAAAATATAAAATTTTGGATTATTTGTATTTTTTTTATTTACTTTTAAAGTTAATGTTAAAATTAGACATACACATATTATATTTTTATTTTAATCTTAAAGTCAATGGCAAAATTAGGCATAAACATTCTAATCAAACAAAACAACAACGAATTGTAAAAAATAAAACTCATTTTTTGTTTGATAAAATAAAACAACAATAATTTATTTATTTATTTATTTTAGCCTAACTATACCTACTTTATCATTATTATCTAAATCAAGACAAAAATAATGTTATGACCCATTCATTTTTAAGAGATCACAACTAACAAATAAAAATAAATAAATAAATAAAATAATAATCATCGATTAAAGCTACCTTCATTCATGAAATAGAGATATAACAACTAACAAATGAATCATTTCAATCAAATTCATGAATGAAACAAAATATAATAAAAGCTTGTCATAGAATAACATCAAATTCCATAAATAAATTAAAGAGATAAGAAAAAATTGAATACCGCAAAATCTTGACCGAAGCTCCGATTAGAACATCCACAAATATTTGTAGGTTGTTTGTGATGGTATATGTGTTTGTGTTGATAAGAAAATAGTAATGAAAAAGAAAGAAAAGATGTGAATGTGTTGGTGAATTTTTAAAAGTATAATAAAATAAAATGGGAAGGTTTTTTTTTTTTTTTTCTTTGCTGATTTTCTCTTTGTTTTTTGTTTGCTCATTGTTGGTTTTAGTTGCTGTTCGTTGTTTTTTCTTTTTCAACCCGTGTGTGTATGTAATATAGGAGTAGTAGTAGTGTGTGTCGTGTGTGTAGTGTGAGGAGTGGGGGAATGGGTTGAGGATTGTGGGAAATGGGAAGAGTAGTGGAGTTAAAATTATTATTATGTTTTAATAATTAATATAAAAATTATAATAATGAAAATGTTAGCTAATTATATGTAAAAATAAAATAATAATTGAATAGCTAATCTAAAATTATAATTAAGAAATGCTAGCTTATTATTAATCTTAATTAAAGAAAACATATATTTTTTGTAACTTTTCATTTCTTTTTTAAACAATTGAAAATAAAACTTACCTTAAAAAGTGATTCTATTTTTGTTGTTTTCAAATCTTTTAAAATAAACTTAATAAAATAAGATAAAAGTCTTAAATATTTAGTTTA
>JAJOOS010019478.1:0-42079 GCA_029582725.1 Solanum chiquidenum
AGAAGAATCGTTAATAGTTGTTGTGGATTGAAGAGAAAAATCGTTAATAGTTGTTGTGGATTGAAGAGAAGAATCGTTAATAGTTGTTTTGGATTGAAGAGAAGTTGTCGAAGATGTAGAGCACTGGAATTGAAACTTTCTTCATCAAAGGAAAAGATACGCGGAATTCTTGGAAACATATTGATTTAGTTGAGACTATAGCAGTGGTTTTGGTTAAGAATTTAAAAAAAAGAAGTTTTTTTAAAAACCTCTATACTTCTAGCGATTTTGATAAAATTAAAAAAAAAATCAACAATTTTATTGAGTATACTGTCCGTCTTTTTTATCATTTTTATATTATTAATAATTAACCATAGGCATGAAAATAATATCACATTAACAATAGGCATGAAAAACGCTGCCCTTGCAACGATGTAAGGAAAAAGAAATTTTGACTTAAAATCACTATTGTAGCAGCGATTTTTAATAAAAAGAAAAAAAGTTTTTGGACAAAATCGCTGCTTTTTAGTCATTGTGTCAGAGGGAAATCGCTTCGTCAGAAGCAATTTTGCCCTTTTAGTGTTAAAAAAAATTGATGTGCCCTTTTGAAATTTTTGTTGCCCTTTTGACTCCGGACTCTTGTAAAGAGTTAGCTCGAATTCCTTTTCAAGTAATATATTATTTGCTATAATTACATTTTAGGTGAATCATTTCTACATGGTTAGTCCATTGAACTTAAAAATGTTAAGATAACAACGAAGCAACCACTAGTTCTCCACTAGACTGAAAATTAACAAACCTTTAAAAGCTTATAATAGACTTTATCAGCTCCTTGCAAGATTAAAAGGGATTTCCCCACTTTATTTTACTGTACATAATCAGCACTAACTTAGTGATGTTGTTTCTCTGTATAGTAAATAACGTTATACTTGAACGAAAATTTGCAGCTATGGTATGCTCTGGGTAAGCTAAAGGCAGAAAGAGTAGCGTGGAACATATCTAGGGAGAGTGGATTCAAACTAGCTACTATATGTCCTGGTCTAGTGACTGGTCCTGAATTTATCAGCAGAAATCCAACCCCTACCATTGCCTATCTTAAAGGTGATTATTACGTAAACAAAACTACTTAGTAATATTTCCAAACTTTGAGCTAATAATTCCTAGTATGTGATTTTCAGGAGCTCAAGAAATGTTTAGAAACGGACTACTGGCGACAGTAGACGTTAACAGATTAGCAGTAGAACATGTATTGGTGTTTGAGGATATGAAGAACACATCATACAACAGATACATTAGCTTTGATCAAGTTATTAGGAGTGAAGAGGAACTTGAAAAATTAGCAAGAGAGACCGGAATAGATATAAGAACGATGAGATCAAACTCGAGGACTAATTCCTCAAACATTGTCAAATTGTCAAATGCAAAGCTTTGCTGCTTAATGTCTACAATACATAGATGTCATAACGAGTTCTAGTTCTCATCAGTAGACTTATTTTACATACTGAATACAGAATCTCCTTCCACTTTCTTCTGTGTTTGACAGCTTAAGTAAGAGTCAAGTATGATTTTTTCTCTTTGAGTTCGTCATGTATGATTTATTCTCTATATGTTCGTCAAAATAATGTAAATTGAAGTGCCTGTTAAATAATAGTTCACAATTTTTATTTTGGGAGAAATCAATTCAAATTTCGTAAGAACGGAAATTTAACAACACGAAACACGTTTTAAACCCTAGTGGTGTTCTAATGATTTCACCTTACATCAAGTTGGCAAACTTTCAACTTTAATAATTTATCCCCGAAATCATGTGGTGCTGAATTTTTCAAACAAGAGCATTATTAACTGTAAAAAAGAAACCCACTTTATTTGACTTCAAATTATTTATTCAGATGGTTCCACACTTTACAAGACATGGTTCTACAAGTTCAATTATTCAGATTACTGACTCTAGTAACTTCAACAATGACAAAATCTGCTAGTAGTAACTTTCCTTTACTGCCAAATAAGTGTTTGAATAAACAAAAAGGTTGAATTAATATAGTAAGGTCAGAAATATTTGCGGTGGCATTGGGAGAAAAAAAAACTATAACAAATACAAAATACTGTGTTTTCTTTAAAAATGAATCAAATTACACAGATCATCAATTTAATTCGTTATAATCCAAAACATTAAAAAGAAACGGGGGTCTGGTTCAAGTAATTAAATGAGTTATCTAAATATGTGAGGATTAAATATACCAATATTTTGATAGGCAATTTCAAAAAAAAATAATTTGCCTAATTGATTATAAATTACTATAAGAAAGAAAAAATGTACTAAAGCTTACTAGACCAGCTTCAGAGATTAGTTAAAATCTCAGCAAATCTGAAGAGCAAAAGCAATTTTAATTTACGAGCAGATTAACACCTCCCTTTCCATATCCTTCTATAGGAAGAAAAGGGGGCTGCCTGAATTTCCACTCAATACATTAAAAAATAAAAAAGAGGAAAAAGGGAATTAGGGGTAAGAAAAGGCTCAGATAGTTTGCTTAATTTGCTCAGCGAAGAGCTTTTTGAAGGCTCTTCTCATACAAGAGGTGTCAGAAATAAAAAAAAGCACCATCATCAAAGCCCACAAAATACAAATAAACGAAAAATAATCAAATCAAATCATATAGCAACTTAATTGTTGCAGTGACGAACTCTATGCAGTAGTATTTACATACAATGAAGAAGAAGATGGAGAGGGTACTTATACAAGAACCAGTACGGCATTAGGGTTTTCACTTTCCTTATGGGCCCTGCAGCCCAATAGGCCACTATACTCTAAGCCCGATTCATTTCACTTTCCTTATGGGCTCACTTATTGCCAGGATTGACAATTTTTGTCCTTTAAATTGATGGGTTTTAACTTTTAATTTTGTGGCTCATTTGGTGAAAAGTTCTGGGATACAATATTTTTGTGCAACATAAGTTGTGTAGTATTTAATTTGAAAGATATAAATTTACAGAATTTTTGTCTTATCCAGCAGAAAAGTAGAGAACTTAGGCATAAATAACTTTGTGAATTCTGAATTTAAACTAATGCATCTATCGACATAAGTTCGATATAAATTAAGTTACATTGCATAAGACATGATTTGTAGATTATGAAATTCTTCACGCATAACGTTCTAAACCTGAGCTTATATCTCTATTTGTATAAAATTTATAGGAACTAAGTTCAATAGAAATAAACGACAAAACTTGTTTTGTCCTCTAAGACATAAATTGTGTTATATTATGATATAAAAATACAAATTTCTATCCATCATTTTTTATGTTTTATTTTTAAAATGTTAGGGTACTTTTTTAATTATTTTTTATTATATAAAATATTGAAGCGAAAAAATTAAAGACCACACCAAATTAGGGTCATTTCGTTCGAAAATATGCCAATGTAGATTATTTTGTAAGAATCTCATGATTATCCTATTTAGGGGTAGGACTTAGGAGGGCATAAATATGGAAAAATCGAAAAATCAAATTGAATCGAACTAATTCGATTTTTCGGTTACGATTTTTTGATTCGGTGTCAATATTATTTTTTTAAAGTTTGATTTTTCGGTTCGGTGTTCGGTGTAAGGGTCTCAGAACTTTGGTACACCAAAGAACCAAATTTATATATATATAGGCATTCTTTTAACTAAAAATAAAGAGTCAACTAATAATTAAATCATTCATGAACAAATCAAAGTAGCAAGAAATGTACAATTCAATAGTTAACTTCAAATATTAATTCTCAGGAGGAACCAAAACATATTTTATCAATGTACGCTATGAAAAAGAATCCATCTTCGTCCTTATTTTTCTTGAGAAGTAGTTGGATGCACAATATTTCTGACAAAAATAAATATAGTCAATAAGTGTTTCATAGCGAGACACAATATTCCTTAACATATTTTTTAATTTTTAAGTCTCTTATATTTTGATTTTATCCTCATTTTATTTTTCATTTACACCAAAAAACAGATTTAAAAATACCGAAGTAGAAAGAGCGAGCTGAACAAAATTAATTTGGTTTGATATACGGTGCATTTCTAAAACCAAAAATCGAAGAACCGAACCGAAGACCCCCTAAACCTATTTGGACACCATTATTTAATAGGTAATCACTTATTTTATTTCGCATGATTACTCACTTCCTCACTTCGAAATTACTTCAAACTTGACTCAACTTCTTTGATTGTTTGTTTAAAGTTATTTCAATGTAACAGATTTGCAAATGAATATAATTATGTACAGTAGGCCAAATTTAAACTCGTGACCGTGCTTATTTGAATTTCAGTTAAAGAAATTAAATGAATGAATTAGACTAAATTTGAATGAGTTAAAATATATTGACTTAATTAACTAACCTTAAATTGGCTTTAAAAAGTTATTTTGGCTTAAAATCAGCTTGGACATGACACGCCCAAGTCCTAACTAAGAAAAAGTTATGTTGTGCAATCTAAAAATTAGGCTTAAGTCATTTGCGATCCTTTAAAGTTGTATGTATAATTCATTTAGACATCTCAACTAGGGCTAGTACCTATTAAACACTTAAAATATTAAAAATATGTATCTATTAAGCACAAAATAGTGATGTGGCAAAAAATGTGTTCTTCACTTTCCATGGGCGCGTGAAGATGCCCAAAAAAATATTTTTCTTATTATTTTTCTTGAAAAAGTACATTTTTTTAATTTATTGACCTTGACATTAATTAATAAAGAAACCAAAAACAATTAACTAACAATAAAAAAAAAGGACGTCTTCTTCCTAGGAACAGCCTCAACGATTTCCATCCACCGTACTTACCGGTTGTAAATATTTTGGCAAAACTCCATTTATTTCGATGAAAGAAAATTGAATCAATTCTTTTTTCGGCAAAAGTTTGTTATTATTGTTTGTAACTGCGATAAATATTTATTAATCGAAAGAAGATGAAGGTAATATAATGGGTAGGAGGTGTTGTCGATGCCGATGAAAGGGAATGAAAGTGTGGGGCGATGTTTTATTTGTGTGTCGACGCCGGCGGAAAGGGTAAAGAAGAAGATGAGAGGGTGGGTTGGGGGAGTCAATTAAAAGAATTAATTTTTATTTTCTTAAAATTCTTTTTGGATTATTTAAATAGAACTTTTAAAAAACTGAATTCAACCGTCACGTGTCGTTATTTCATTGGTACACCTGTTATGTATTTGCGTTTGAGCTACACGCAATTTTATTTTTCAATTGATTGACATTTTGTGTCTAATAGATATTATTTTTTAAAGGTTAAAGTGTTCAATAGATACTACCCCTAGTTGAGGTGTCTAAATGAATTATGCGGACAATTTTAAGGGGTTACAGATGACTTAAGCCTAAAAAATATTCAAATACAAAATTATATTGTATCAAATCCATAAGATTTTGGCAATTTGGGTGGCCATCAATTTTTGAGCCACATTTCATATTTTTCATTTGGAATTTGATATTCATATTGAAATTCGATTAATCTAAATTCGTACCGCAGAGAGTCCTATTTAAAAGGAGGAGCTCTCTCCAACTACTTTTCCACCTCTAAAATTCAAACTCAAAACATTTGATTAGATAATAAACAACTCAATCCACTTCTTTTGAAACTCTATTACTCATTTTTCTCACTTTGGTTAAAAGAGAAGAAGCCAAGTCCTTGGGGTGGGGAATGGTCTATTATATTATTACAAACTCTGCACATAAGCAGATATTATAGTACTATATTATAACTGATCAGAAAGATGCTTAGCTGTATTCTACATTTAATAAACTGGAACTTTAATATTTGTTCAAACTTCAATGCTATAGAGACATACATATACTATATTATACTATTTGTAACTAAGTTCCATAAATTATCATTGCAGATATTTGTAGCAGCATCCCCAATAATTTTACCGATAAATTCGATAGAATTCACTAATTTTAACTTAGATTTTTTGTTTATATTTTAAAATTTATTAATTAGTTATATAATTTATTTAAAACTCAATATTTTGTCTTTTCTAAAATTCAAAATCCAAAAACTCAAATTCATGTTTGTTTGTCTTCTTTTCCATTTTTCATATGCATGGACCATGGTTTTATCAATGTATTCATGAGTTTGGATTCTTCATCAAAATGGAAAAATATTATATGATGCTGGTGGGAGGAAAATGATTCCAATGTAAGAATTAGCTTGAAATAAGTATATTTATTTCATTAACAAATATAGTACTCCAATCTCCAAGTATCTAATTGCCAATTTATTATGCGACACACTTATTTCTTTAACTATATATGTTTCAAAAAACAAAAAAGACATTTTTAAGTTCACAAATAATTTAAATTTAATATTCTCATTTTATGTTATTGAGATTTTATAGTCTTGCAAAATGTCTAACACTTATTTTAAACACAAGATTCAAAGCTCTTACTTCATATCTAAATTGTCTGCGCACTCTGTCAAAATTGTGTCACATAAATTATATAGACAGAGGGAATGATACATATCTTAATTGCTAAGATTAAATTGTTTAATTTGGTACGTAAAATATTATGTGGTGAGTAAACATACTATTGTAACATTGTATTCTTTCATTATTCTCTTTCCTTTTTTTCAACTAGGTGAAATTTGATTTGTAATAAAATTAACAAGAGGAATTTATTTGAATAATAAGCATTCCTCACTTTCAACCTTAAGGTTGTGGATTGTGACTCACTAATAGATCAAAGGTGGGAGCTCCAACGGCTAGGGAGGAGGATATATAAACATAAATACTCCAGTAAATAATTTTTTTAATAAAAATTGTAATGAAAGGCGTGATAGCTATTTTAATTTCCTTATTTTTATATAAGTTGGTCATCACATATCCACAAATGACCATACAATTTTGCTTTATAAAAGATTATTATTTTGCAACTATTAAGTATTTGTTAACAACTATATATCGTGCAATCCATCAACTTATTATCTTCTTGACTTGTAGCCTTTTCTGTGTATTTTTTTTTTTCTGATTTTGAAAAGCACCTGGCCCTTATAAAACCCTATTTATTTTTTTACTACATAAGTAAACCAATTACATCATCGAAAGACAAAAAGTAACTGTATTTCTTCTTTAATTAATATCTTTCATATGCTTGGACAAAACTTTCTATCTTTAGTAAAATAGCTTTTGAAAAATATGAAATATAAGTTAACCCTTAAAATTTGTTTTTAATACTACGTTTGTTGAGTGTACAACTTTTTAGCAGTTAATAATAGCAAGTTCACGTGAAAGTTAATTTAAAGTTCCTAGTAACTTTAATAATCTTGATTTCTTCAATATTCGTTTTATATCTTTGTACTGACAGTCAAATACTTAATTGGACTTGAAAAAATAATTGCTTATATCTATTTAAAGTATATATAATTAATGTAGTGTCCAAGCATATCAATTCATGCGTACCTTGATTAATTTTACTAGATATCTTCTCAATATAGATATTAAGCTTGAGTAACTTTATATACTATAACTTGAAATTTAAATAGATAGAAAAAAACCACTTGGCCTTTTTTGCCTTCACTTAAAAAATACTAGTAAAAAACTATTTGCACATACAGTTTACACCACCTCAATATAATGATGGAAGAAATGTGTTTTGTACGTATATTCAGCACTTAATTATGGTTCATTAGTGATATATTTTTACATTTAATAAATTATCTATAAATTTATATAACTTGATGTAAATATTGGATGAGAATATATTATATATACCGAAAATATTGTTGAGTAGGAAATTTATGGACTTTAGGATCCATGTTGAATATTAAGAATATATTTTTTAAAAAAGTAGTCGGATCTGGGAAACATCACATGTGGAATCTCTACACTACACATTGGGAGTAGAATTCTTGTATTTTAATTATGTCTATTCACTGATCTCACCTCGTGATCATGCTATTTAATTTAGTGATATTAGGTGAGGATCTTGACCTAATTAATTACTAATACTAATTAGGAAAAATTACGGAGAACATTAAATATTTAGCCTATATTAGATGCTATAGCTATAGTTTAAGAAAATTGTAATTCATGGCTATGGTTTTCCCAATTCTCGTTATTCGCCTTATTTCTATAAATTTAATATTTGTATAATTTGACTCCTGATTGTATAAATTTAGAATTTTATATATGCTTAGATATTTGTGTACTCTACAATTTATGAAAAACTCATAATAAATTACCATGTTTGTATATTGGCAAACGAAATATACAAACAGAGTTCTGAAAAATTCTTCAATATATAAATACATAATTTTTATATATTTATCCTATTTG
Source organism: Solanum chiquidenum (assembly GCA_029582725.1). Lineage (NCBI taxonomy): Eukaryota > Viridiplantae > Streptophyta > Magnoliopsida > Solanales > Solanaceae > Solanum > Solanum chiquidenum. The sequence continues at coordinate 8,296 of JAJOOS010019478.1, forward strand.
TATTTTCGCAAACGAAATATATAAACATATACAAACCTCAGCCTCCATAACAAACGAAACTATATCTATAGATAGAGTACAATTCGAAACTATCGCTATAGAGCCTTATTATGTGTATTATATTTCTAAAATTTTCTCAATAAATTAAGGCACCCATTATACAAATATATAAATTAAACTTCAGAACTTGTTTCGAAATGAAGAAGAAATATTCGTACTCAATGCTAACCTGCGTACGATATTGAAAGAAATAAAGAAAAAAACATGTTATTCCTCGATCTAAAATTACTGTGGTAAGGACATAGAGATGGAGTTGTACAATAGAGATATCAGTAGTAAAATTGGAGATAAATACGATTTGAAATTTATGAACTCAGAATTTTAGTTCTAAAGTTATCAATTTTCAATTTAATAATTTAGTTATAACTTATATATATATATATATATATAATAACAAATTTAATACACATAAATTAAAGACAAACACACTTTGTTATCAGCATGACCTTTTAGTAGTATGACCTTCTCCCACGTATGTTTTTGGAAGGACTTTGAATAATTTGCTAATAACTACTTAGCTTAGTTTATATTTATATCGATTAAATTATTAGCGGTAGTAATATATACTATATATTTTAGGGAGGAAATAAAATCTTTTGCCCTCTTATAATAATTTGATTACACATAAGATCATTTATAAGGAAAAAACGAAGATATCTTATAAAGAACATAAAATTTTAAAAGTTCGACATGTATATATTTGTTTGTATTGCGTACATGATCATTGTATATATTTTATTTTAATATTTCAACTTCCTTTCGTTAATAAATACCATATCAAATAATGAAATTTTGTAAATTTATCCAAAATATATGTAATTTAAGTTATTATTACCCAAGTACTCACATCTCTAACAAACGTTAAAGGCTTATTTATTACGACTTCACCTGAATCAAAACTACTCAATAGTTTGTGAAATATATATAACGAGTATCTAGTAAATAGTCGAGGAACGTGTTAGCTGAACATCCATCATTGCTAATAATAATATTTGACAAATAAGGGAAGTGATGGGAGTAGTGATAGTACTAGTAGTATGGTATTGTCTACTGACAATTCAATGCAGAGAAGAAGAGATCAAAGTTCTGTGAGAAAAAGATTATGTTGGATGGAAAGACATGAAATAAAAGGGGAATGTAATTTACGACAATTCCAGTGGAAGATGAACAAGTTTCACTAACTTGGATTCTGCTTGAAGGGTCTCTGTCTATATTGTCACTTCTCTTACATTCCCTTTCTAAGCTATGTTTTGTTTTCATTCTTGTGCCAACTTTTCTTTATCCCCACCAACAACACTGTAAAAATTAACTTATTCAAATCAGGTGTTTACATCTATTTTTTTTGTATACAAGTCTGTTTGTCACTTCATCATGATTAAATGATATACTACATGTATTCTTAAATTTACTAGAATTCGGATACATATTCCCAAAACGCCTCGATATATCGCGTTTCGGTTTTGGATACATCCTTCAACATCCCGATACATCACGTCTCGATTTTGGATACATCAACGTCTTGGTACATTGCGTCTCTATTTCGGATACATCAACGTCCTGTACTCTTGGTACATTGCGTCTCTGTTTCGAATACACCACTCAACATCCCGATACATCGTGTATGTCCACATACATCCCAAAATATCCTTATACATCACATTCCGATTTCGGATACATTCCAATACATCACGTCTCAATTTCGGATAATAGTAACTCCAAAACAACCAAATCCGAAGTACCCTGAATTAACTAAGTAGCACCTTTTTCAGGCCAAATCTTAAACTACTTTTAAGATATTCCATTTGTTTTCTCCTCATTGCACTCTAGAATCTAGAGAAAAAAAAAAGAGTAAGAAGTAAAGAAAAAGGATTATTTTTTTTGAGGGGGTGGGGTTGGGTGGAGAATGGGGTTGGGGTGAGATGTTGCCCAAATTGGTTAAATATGTAATAGTGAAATGAACTTTGCACCATGTTCCATAGAGAATATGGCTATCTACTGAGTTTTTAGGCAGTCAAACTGAGCAGTAATTTTTTCCCTGTATTTCTTTTTTTGGGGATTTTTTTTCACTTTTGTCCGTTCTAAATACATCTCTCTACCCTTTGGAATCACAAGAGTATATAAATTGTATGGATAAAAATATTTACTAGTATAATTTGCTTTTGGTTCTTCGATTCTTTATTCAATAACCAATTTACTTTTGATACTTTGATTTTTTATTTGATATTAGATTAGATACGAAATTTATAATATATTTTGGTGATGGTAAAAAAGTGTCAATGTAATGATTGAAAAGTTAATTTAATCACAAATATCATGTCAAAGTTAAAGATATTTGGAAGCAAAGATTATAATTAAAATATGAATTTGACTTGTATAAGGATATTAGTGATGACGGAAAGGGTCAGTAAAATAGTTGTTAGAAAAGAAAGGAAGTATTACGTCAAACCTAAATTATGAATATTTAAAGGTTTAAGTTTTAGGTAATAGACATGTCAGTATCACTCTTTTACATCATCGGCAGGTCATCTTTTAACTATTATAATGATAATGAGTATCATAGTAATTCATTACTAATTATTATTTTTGATAACATGGACATATAAAAAAAGTTATTTATATTGATCAAGCATACACGACTATATTAAAGAAGAATAGTGAGTTTATTATTATTGTTGACTGGTGATTTTTTATTAAAAAAAATGTATTTGAAAATTTATATTAAAATGCAATCGTAAACATTTATAAACTATGATTTACTTATTTGATAGTAATATTTTGAAGAGTTGGAAAAGTTTTCATAAGTTATGAGAAATTATGTTGACGAGAAAAACAATTTAAGAAATTCAAATTACATGTCCAAACAAAATTTCAACTTCAAATCAACATTATTTCAAATCATTGAATTTCATAAACAATCTTTCTACCTTAAAGAGATAATGGTAAGGTCTGCATATAGTTTATCCTTCCAAATCCACTTTATGAGATTTCACTTGATAAGTTATTGTTGTTATTATAATCATGTTTAAACTATATATGAGAAAAGCTAGGTAAGGCTCGAGGGGTCATATGAACTCTCTTTGGCAAAAAATTAAATTTTATACATGATTAAATGCAATATTATAAATATTTTTATGTATATATATATGGTAGAAATTGCAACTTATTTTAAAATTATTTGTATTTATTTATTTTTCATGTTGAACTTCCTAATTAAAAAATATTGGCTTTCCCATTGGTCTTGAAATTTAAAAATAGTTAAAAACGAGGGAGCACTATTTATTGGTACCTTTAAAAGAGTCAAAGACACTCTCAAACTCACAGCATACCAAATTCCCTATAACCGATTCTCCCTTGTCTCTTTTTATTTTCTTTACAAATACTGTGTATATATATCTACTTTTTTTACAAAACTTTTATGTATCTATACATTTTAATTTTTTTTTAAGTAATTGTTAATCAGCATTTGATTTTTTTTAATTTTCATGAAAGAAACTAAAAGAAGTATGGAGGATATTTACCCTGCATCTCCGGTAGCAGTTGCACGTAACAAGAGTACTGGCAACGTGATGAGTAGTACCAGTACTCCTTCGAGAAACTGCTCAATAACCGCCGTGAAAAACCACCGCCACATGGCTACCGTCGTCGACGATGACAACGACGGCGACGGCGACCCGATCGAATGTACGGGGAAATCGTGCAAGTCATGTACAGCTGGAGTTGTAGCCGATTGCGTTGCATTATGCTGCTGCCCCTGCGCCGTGATTGACATTTTAGCACTGGCGTTTTTCAGGATCCCGTGGATGATGGGGAGAAAATATTTGGGGAAAAGTAAAAAATCGGAAAAAAAGAAGAAAAAGAAAAAGAAGAAGAAGAAGAAGAAGGAGGAAGAAATGGAGAAGAGTTACAGTTATCGTGATTGCGTTACGTATGAATTGGACAGTATAGATGGAAGAATTTCAACAAGATCAGTTAAAGATGAAGAAATCGTTACAGGAAATTTGAAGAAATCATTGGGAATTGTAATTGGGGAAGACGACAAAAACAATACTAGTGCTAAGTTTGATGTAGAACAATTTTGGTTAGATTTGTATGAACAAGTTGGTCATTTGGGATTTGGCAGAGTTTCTTACACTGGAATCCCTTCTCAAGGTAATAATACTGGGTAACTTTTTTATTTCTTCAAGAATCTGGTGTTTGAAATTTGCGCGGTTAAAAAGTTTAGTATACAAGGTACAACTTTATTCTCAGAGCTCGAACCTGAGACTCCGTTGTATCTCCAATGTCTACAGCATTGTTCAGAAATGGGAGAATCATGAACAGTGAAAAGGAAAAAGAGCAATATAGCAGGATCAGTATTATTAGAATTAGAATATTTTGGGGTTTTCAACTGTAAAAAACCACCAATTTGTATCTTGTATTTGTGAATTGTACAGTTTATTGTATCTTCTTTTTCTTTTATCACAGTGCTATTTTGTTACCTTGTTCTTTATATCTAAAGTTTTCTTTTTATTATTTCAGAAAAGATAGGGTATAATAAAACTATCTATTTAAATCATATGCATAAATTTGCCTTTTTTAAGATAACCTATCTTTGTTTTGTTCTTAAATACTAGTTACTAGTACTTCTATTTTTAAAATGAAGGGAAGTTTCTTCTCCATATTTGCTTAATGATTCCCCAGTTTGCTTATTAGCATCAACTTAATGTAACAAATTAGATATGAAATGATTGGCATTTGGGCCCAAGGGTGGGGGATGGAACAGTTGCACAACATGATTATGTTTATGTTATAGGCACTGCAAGATAAAATATGATGTTTTCTTCCTACGATCTATATTGTTGCTTCGTTAAGAAAGAATATGCAATCTGTTGAGTTACTACAAAGAAATAACTACTATTACTAGAATGAGAAACTGCAAATAACTTCGAAAAAGAACCACACGAAAATGTGGCTAAAGGGCCTCCTTTTTTCACCTAGCTCCACAAAAGAGGCCCAAACTCGTAAATTGACAACAATAAAATGTCGAATAGATATCATATTGCAACATTATCTCTACAGAATTTGCAATCAATATAATTAAAACTTGTAAATCTATTGGCAATGGATTGCACCTAGCTACCAACCCAATCAATCAATATAATAACAAATCTTGACTCATAGTATTATAGCAGACGTGTGGCCCTCTTACATTATTAGTGCTAAAATTGTTTTTTTATTTAAGCACGGAGAGACAAGAGAATCCTAATAACATATTGTGTTTTTATCAGGATAAAGTTTGTTTTTTTTATTTTCCAGATCATTCTTCTTTTCTTTGTATTTTCATGTTTGTTCTTGATATATAATGTCGTTGAAAGGACAACCCAATAATTAAGTGTTCATAATTAATCCGAAATAGTAAATGCCATGATATTGAATATTAAGCGTTCTATTCATTTTTGGTTCTACTCAACCTTCCTATCTCCCTTGTAAACAATTGTGGAAAAAATAAATAATAACCACTATTCTTTTGGAAAATAACGTAGTTAATTCGAAATGGTAATAATAAATATTATTACAACAATTATAGTTCTGAAACTTCAATAAATGGAAATAATAATAGTAATAAATATTCTTCAAACATGTTTTGAAACGTACAACAATTCACTTTCTGCAAATCCTAAAATAATCTTTTCTAAAATGTCAGATAGCTTGTTTAATGGAAGCTGGGTGATATCCAAATCAAGAGTTACATAGCTTGTTTACAGCCTTATAGCTCCAATCACTGTTTGGCTAAGATTATGAGCCATTATTATGCCAAACTTACTGAATGTACTCTTGACTCCCTCAAAATGACTAACTGTAACTGATGTATTCTTAACTGTTTAATGCTTGAAGCCTCCAGCATCTTTTAGTTGGACAACACGTTTCTTCGCTATCTGTGCTTCGATATCATGGTTAGCAGAACTTCGAGACTGTTCTTGGCTTATCACAGACATTCATTGGCACCCGGAAGGTACATTCCGAGGTAACTGATGATTCATTTTTTTAAAAATAGAATGTGTGCACTCTGCCATTGATATAGAGACTAAATTTCTGCAGTCACGTGACAATACCAAGTTCACAAGGCTATCGTATCCATAAACAAGTCCATATCAGTATGAATTAACTCTGAATGAGCAAATAAGTCTCAGAAAATGACACAGAAAACGAATGTATCCCTGCATTCAACAAGCAATACAAGCTACTACCTCTATAAGTGCAGTTCAGGATCTTTTGACAAATGACAAGAATGTTCATCAATGCAAAACGTTAACGCATTTTTACTTCCCTTTTAGTTTTGGTTGGTGAGGGGATGGCTGCAGATTCAGCTAACTCTAACACCAAACTAATCAAAGTAATTGCAACTTTATAGTAACTTGAGCAAATCAATTGTACAGAGCTAGCATCCTATGCTCCTACTTCATACATGAACCTAATACAAGTGCACTCAGTATCCTAATCAACATAAGCTGGACAATATACTAACACTATCAACAAAAAGAGAACACATCAAGTTGAAGCAACCAGCTTCAGGGATCCCCTATGGGTTTGTTGAAGTCACTGCACTTACCTTCTCCAGCAAGCCTCTTATCTCATTCTCCAACTCTGATTTCTCCTCGCTTGTAATCTTACTACACTTATCCAATATTGATGACATCCCCTTCAGCTTCTGCTTGATTAGTTGTACCTGTGACTTCCCCTTACGAGCTTTCAGCGAGGATAGTGGACTCTCAGATTTAGAGGAATAGCTGAGCGTAAAGTTCACATTAGCAGCACCAAAAGGACTTTGCCTTACTGATTCTTTGAACGCCTGTGCAGCATCTGAACCACGCCTGTAGACAATTCGAACAGAGTTCGAATCACATAGCACTTTTGTTTCCTCTTCATTCAGCTCTCCAAACTTGTTATATATTCTAATGATTTCATCCTCTGATGGCAAAGAAAAACCAGTTAAAAATGTCACCAACAGAATCACAGATGAAGCTTCTCTACCATCATCCTCATCTTCTTTTCCCTGACTAGAAGGACCAGATTCTTTTTTGAGTTTGGTAACTTCTGATTTCGCATGATTTGTCTTCCTCTTCTTTGAAGGAACGGAGTCTGGTGATTTAGAATCACTGTGGGAAATTACATTTCCTGATCCCACAGATTTTCTCTTCTTTCCTGTTTCCACTTGGTGATACTGCTTGTAGTTTGATCCATCAAAATATACTGAGTTTCTGAAAGTGGAAATGAAACCTCTGGCCTTCTCAAGAGATCCATTCCTCAATAAAAGAGGGTTTAGAGCAGTAGACTGAACCTCAGACAGTACTTCATCCACAGATGAATTGATAGCCATGGTATCAAAAGTTTTAGAGCTTCGCTTTCTGATCCGAGAACTCTTGTTAACGTCATCCTTGAAAGCCTCATTCCCATTTGCATCAGGAGAAGACAAAAGAAGACGAGCAGCCTTTGTCATCCTCTCACCAATCTTGGAAATATCAGAAAATTTCTGAGATTCTATTTCCAGTTCTCTCTTAAAGCTTGATTTTCCTGCATTCCACTTAGGGCTTGTATAAGGAGGTGACAAATACTTGCTCTTCTTTCTTTCCCTTGATAAAGGGCCCGCATTCATGTCTTGCTGGTCGCCAAGTTCATCACGCTCAGGAATTGAAACACTAAGTTTCTTTGTTTTCACCAAGTCACTGTCACCAGACTTCTTGCTGACCCTCTTACCAATTTTTTCATCAACACTCTTCGAGCTGCCAGTGTGACCGTTAGCTTTCTCACCAGACTTCTTCCTTTTCTTCTCGGATGTTTCTACAGACGAAGGTGTAGAATCGTCTTCAGTTGTCTTCTTACCTTTGGGCTTGGCGTTCTCTCCCATAAGTTCAGCCACACTTTTCTGCTTCCTCTTCTGATAAATCTTGTCGCAAGCAGTCATAGGAAACTTTGAAGATCCAGAATTAAGAATTTCTTCTTCTGATGGACCCTGAATAGGAACCTCAATGGGTATGCTGAAGTCATTTGCATCAATGACTTGATCTTCCTTCTTGTCCTCAAGGCCTTCAACCAGCAGGGGTTCACAATATGAAGCCAAAGGGTGTCCATACTTAGCACGATAAAAAGCAGATAGCCAACTCTTCAAGACAGCAAACTCAAGTATATTGGAATTAGAATTAGTTAATGCATTACGTTTTAGACCTTTAAGTCTTTCCGCAGGTTCAAACTGAGAAAGTAAAAAACTAACAGTTTCTGAAACAGGCACTTGAACACCCTTTTTGATTCCAGCATTCACTGCCACTGGCCAACAAAGTCCAGTACGACTCTCTTCAGAGATGCATTGGCAGGTCATTTGAAACTCCACAAGCACACCAATTTCATCCAAGGCTTTTTCAACAGCATATAAGAAACTCTTGGAAGTGCTCTGTTTCGACATTTTTTCAAAGTTGTCAACAAAAGGCACCAACTGCGAAGGGGGGCACCAAGAAAATGACCCATCTCCAAAGTATGCCACTAGCAATCGACCTGTTTGATTATACTTCATAGCAAAGTCTGAGGCAGCAAAAGCATCGTAAACACGCCCTGGCCACCACGGATGACTCTTAATCTTGCCCCACACAAAGTCACCAACTGCATAAACATGTTTTACACTCGTTGTATCTTCCCCAGAGTTATCCTCTGCAGTTTCTCCATCAACAGCATCAACCATCTCATCATCCGAACCACCAGCTACATTCTCCTCTCCGTTCATTTCCTCAACCAAATGTCCAGACCCTTGATCTGCTTCAGCCCCTTGACTAGCAAGGTCTCCCCCGCTCACATTATCCAGTGAACCATGAACTTCCACCACATCACCATCGGCATCATTCCCCACTTCCGGGGTCTCCTCAGTAGCAACAACTGGCTCGCTAATAGCACCAGTATCCACATTTCCATTATCACCAGAAACCCTAGGCACCTCATCAGGCAACCCAGGTCCAAAATCAGCCATTAGGGTTTCAGAGTCCAATGCTTCAGCTGACAACCCAGCTAGATTTTTGCTCTCCTCTGTGTTTTCGTCACTCGACATAACCAAATAAAAGGTTACAAAACTCAATCACTTCAGTTCTATACCGATTCAAATCTGCAACAAGAAAAAAAAAATCAAAACACCCAGCTCAGAAAAAGTCCCAAAAAAAAAATATAATCAGAAACACAGAGATAAACCACTACAAATATTCAACCTTTCTATAAACCTAGGGTTTGGGTTTCCATTTCTAGACCTTAAAAATCATATATACAAAAACTATAACAGGTCAAAAAAAAATGAATAAAAAGAAAAAACATAAACAGAGAAAGGGAACAAACCAGAATCGAACAGAGTTTGCAAACTTCTGGAGAAATCGCTGTGCCTCTTCTGTTCGTTGAGAGAGAGAGTAAATGAGTTTGTAGAAACCGCAAGGAGTTTTGGACAAAAATATATTTTCGTACAGTTCGCTTAGTTTGCGTTTCTATCAGTCAAAACAGAGCTTGGACGGTTGAGATGAAAGATGCCTTGAAAATATTTGAGAACGGTTCATTAACTCTCTGAAATGAAAGAAAGAGTTGAACGGTTGAGATGTAATATGAGAAATGATAGAAATAGTTGGACGGTTGAGATGTAATATGAGAAATGAAAGGCTTCCAACGATGCAGGCGGTAATTTTTGGGGATCTTCCTTGAAATTTGAATCATCCATCATTTACCGCTCTCTTTCCCTCTTTTTTTTTTTATAAATGGGAGAAAGATGACGAATCAAATTGTGATACGTGGTAAAATCAAGATCAAGAAAATGTTTGTTATAATTTGTGTGTTTGTGTGTTTGGGAGAATTGTTCGTTGAGATCTGAGGCGATTTAATATTTGTGTGTATAAAGTTATTTTGCAATTGGACAACTAATAAGACCTTTCTCCCGGGAGCCTATCATAGAATTGGACATCCTTATAACACTTTTGCGGAGATCAACAATCAATTTTGAGCTTACGTTGACCTATCCCAATCAGCCTTAAGTGAAGTGTCAAAACATAGGGACTTGCTACTAATTATTAGTCTTTTTGGTGCTAAACGTGTAGTCATTTAACATTGAAGCGAAGTTTGAATTTTGTGACCGAGAACATTTTAAAAGACATAAAAAAAACTTTAGAATGCTACTAGTCTTTTTGTCTTCTTAGCTTAGAAATATTCACGCAAAAAAACTTTCGACCTTCTGCTTAGTTGTATTTATCTGTTTTCCTACATGATTTATATTCTTGTATTAACCCTATGCCTTGGTCTTTTAGCATATGTTTTGGTTTCTATTATCTCGTTGCTGAATTCTGAACCTTCTTGTATAGCTCTATTCGACGAGTATCAGTGACTACTTTTTGTCCTAAAAACCAAATATTTGATACAATTTAATATAATATTTATAAATTTCAAGAATTTAAATACAGTAGAAGAATACACTAACCAGTCTTATAATATGACTAAGTTATAGATACAAAGTCATTTAAAAATTAAACCCTATATACACAATGAAAATTCCGTATAAATATTTTGATAGAAAATGTGTATACTTTCTCCATTGGTAAGTACTGTAATTTGATATCACCAAGTTGCCCCTTCTGATTTCTAGTTGCAAGAAATTGAGAAGTTAAATTCCGAAATTTTCAAGAATATGAAAAACATCAAAAGAAAAAAAACTATCCTCACAAAATTTTTAAAACAACCCCATTATTCAAATATTATTTTTCACTTTGAAAACAAAAATTACTTTTTTCATACTCACAATTTTCATGACCAAATATCCCTGAAACTCGTCACTTTTTTTCAATAATCTCATAAATACAAGGAAAGCACATCCTAATGTGTTGCCAAACATGTTAATTTAATTTTGAAATCAGGCTTCCTACTACAGATAGGTTGTCTAAATGGAGATTGTATGTGGATACAATGTATAAATTCTGCCAAACACACTTGAAAAATAGAGAACATCTTTATCTTCTGTAATTTGCTAGAGCCTTCTTGGAAGAGGCTCTTATCTTGGATCAATAGACCAGATTTCATTGCTAACACAATGTTTGCAGCACTTAGATTGAGCAATCAAGAACTCCAAAAGCAAGTATCAAAGTGCTAAACTAAACAGATTATTATATGTTAAATGCATTCATGCTCTGGATGGAGAGAAACCAAACAACATTTGAAGCCAAGAGTAGACACTGTGATTACATAGCAAAAGAAGTACTAGCTTTTATGTGTATGCAAGGGAGGCTGGGGGGATTCTCCAACCAATTCATTCAAAATTGATTATTTGCCCTCTGTTGGAGCTGTTCTCAAAATCTCTGCTATCGTCTATCGAGTACATAGCTCAACAAATGAATGGATCGGATCAACTTGGAAAATGAAAAGAAATTGTACAAGTTATACGTTTCATCAGCTAGGCTTCACATTAGATTTTATCTAAGATGGCAAAAGGCATGGCTTAAGTCAATTTGGGACAAGAGATTTTGCAACTACTATTACAACTCATACAACCGTGAGGAAATCGACACTAGTGATCTAAGTTACTAGCCTAGTGCTACTTTGAGAAGACTTGCGTGCATATTGACTATTTCATCGAGTACATACTAACTTTTACCAGCACAATTTAAGCGGATGAGACCTAGCCATGTCTTAGATACTAGTTTTGCATCAAAAGAAATTGAAACACCCAATAACAATCACAAAATTATGCAGAACCATAAGGCAAAAGGGGTGCAAAATCTTGATTTTAGAAAATTGGGTACAACTATCTAACAACTGAATTCTCTTAAAAAAACACAAAAACTTACAGTAATTTGCCCTGATAATCAAAACCAAATAAGAATGAACATTTACCACAAATTCATTTAAGCAATAGAAACTTTAGCACCAGCTTCTTCAAGCTGTTTCTTAGCATCTTCAGCCTCATCCTTGGAAACACCCTCCTTAAATTTCTTAGGCAATCCTTCAATCAATTCCTTCGCCTCTTTCAAAGCCAAACTTGTTAAAGCCCTAACAGCCTTAATAGTCGCAATTCTAGCATTACTCGGCACTTCATCGATGACTACGTCAAATTCCGTCTTCTCTTCAACCACAGCTGGAGCATCTGCGGCTGCGCCACCAGGGGCGGCGACGACGGCAGCAGGAGCGAAGGATGCGGCTGAAACACCAAGCTTATCCTGAAGGTACTCAACGAGTTTCTGGGCATCAGCGAGAGTTAGAGTGGAGATTTCATCCCCGAGCTGTACTACCTTCTCCGGTGCTTCGACGGCGGCGAGAGGGCGGACGAAAGTTGCTCGGCGGTGGTGGAGTTTGGGAGTGCGAATGGGGAGTTCTAGGGTTTTGGTGGGGAAAGAAATTGAAGCGTGTGTGGAGCTGGCGGTTGAGGGGGAAATGTGAGAAGGGGAACGAAGGGTAATTGTGGATAATGTGGAAGCCATTGTAGCAGAGCTAAAGAGAAATTTAGGAGAGGAGAAGGAAGTGAAAGAGGGAGCAAGAAAAAATAGGATAAGGGGATTGAAAATTGTGTTGATAAGGTTATATATAGGGTCTCATTTTTATTTTTTGTTTTTTATTTTAATCCATTATTATTCAAAATTTATGGGAGAAAAAGAAATTTAGTGAGGGCTTATAAGTCAAATTAAATAACAATTCAAACGGACTCTTAGTAGGTACTTTTTATAGAGATACAACTGAGATGAACTAAAATAAATTATTAATATTTATAATAACCACTATTATTACTATTTCGTTGTAGTAATAATTTCTTTAAAATATCCAACCTTCGGACAAACTTCACAAGAATGTGGATTTGGGAGATTTTCTCTTTCTTATTTACCTTCTTTTAAAAAATATATTAGTATATATTATTAATTAAGACTCTCTTTGTTTTATATTATTTGACTAATTTATTCCTCGGATCCTCTAATTGAATGGGTGGGGGCTCATCTTTATGTAATGAGATGTTGGAAGAACGTTAACCACACTAAAAATAATTATTTTAATTTACTTATCTATGAAATTAAGAAGATTTGATTATATTTTTTTCTTTTGATCCTTAGTACTAAATTATTAAATAGAATAAGAATAATAATCAATTTAATTTTTTTAAAATATCATTATTTTAGTTTAGTTAGAGTTTCGAAGTATCATTATTTTAGTTTAGTAAAATACATATTTTTTCCTACGTAAAATTCTCTTAAATCTTAATGTGGTTCCTGAATATATAGAGAACAAATGAAAAACTACAAAAAAGGGGCATTCCGAGAATCGAACTCGGGACCTCTCGCACCCAAAGCGAGAATCATACCACTAGACCAAATGCCCTGCTTCGATATTTGTGTACTTATAGTTCTATGAGTATTATTTATTTACTGTAAAACCTTCATGATTTTCTAATGAAAGGAGGATGTAAAAAGACGAGAAAAGCACAGCCAATCTTCTTGAACTAAATGAGATATATCCCCATCCTTAATCACCTCACTATCATCTTTACCAGTTATTTAGTAGAGAAAAAGAAATGGAATTTCAGTTCTATCTAGCAGATAGTATTGTAATCATACTAAGTTCCAACATGATTAGAATTGAAATGGTCAATTGATCACACGTTTAAGTGCTATTCACTTCAAACTAGAATTTTCCTTTTCAAGTATGAGATTAGCATGACGTAAAAAGAAATGCATGAATCCACTGCTTTCTTCCCAGTCATTTTAAAGCTGTCCAATTACATGTACTAGTGTTAAAACATAAGCAATATGGACAACACATATTTGTAAGATGGGGTAAGCCATTTTCAGGCTAAGTATTCCGAATTAAGTAAGCTAAAATCATACAACACAGCTAGAATCGACGTGTAAAAATCTTACGGGGGAAATACTTGTTGAACAATGTAGTATGCAAAGGCATCAATTGATGCAGCCAAACATGTACACGAGTACTGGAAGCAGAACCAACAATAACAGCCTCCGATGGCAGGCTGTGGACTGTGGCTTATGACTCAAATGTCAATGCAAATTCTAACCATCGTCTTTTAAGATCAGCTAAGCCCTCAATTGCTGGTTTGAGGCTTGTGATCTTTGCAATAGATGAATACAGAGAAGTAACATGCATTAAACCATTCAACAGTTCATTGCATTTCACTGAATCAGCTTATTTTCATGTCCAGTAGCCAAAATAAGACAACCTAACTCATACAATACAGTGGAGTTGCATATTCTTGAGATTGGCCAACATAAGAACCAATAATTCAAGCATAGAATTATCCCAATTGGTTATATCACTCTCATGATTAACATTCGCTAAGATTCTGCTCGTGAGTGTAATGGTATAAGTCTGCGACTGTTAGACCGACTGGTTAAACAAACACACTAACAATTTAAAACTGGAAAAATCACAAGATGTATAATCAATCATAAGCAAAGTCGAGTGAAAAAACTTCATTTGAGAAAATTGGTACAAGTATATCTAACAAATGAATTCACTTGTGAAAACACAACTAAGAGTGAACATTTACCACAAATTTATTTAAGCAATAGAAACTTTAGCACCAGCCTCTTCAAGCTGTTTCTTAGCATCTTCAGCCTCATCCTTGGAAACACCCTCCTTAAATTTCTTAGGCAATCCTTCAATCAATTCCTTCGCCTCTTTCAAAGCCAAACTTGTTAAAGCCCTAACAGCCTTAATAGTCGCAATTCTAGCATTACTAGGTACTTCATCGATGACTACATCAAATTCCGTCTTCTCCTCAATCACAGGTGGAGCATCTGCGGCTGCGCCACCAGGGGCGGCGACGACGGCAGCGGGAGCGAAAGATGCGGCTGAAACTCCAAGCTTATCCTGAAGGTACTCGACGAGTTTCTGGGCGTCGGCGAGGGTTAAGTTGGAGATTTCATCTCCGAGCTGGACTACCTTCTCCGGTGCTTCGACGGCGGCGAGAGGGCGGACGAAAGTTGCTCGGCGGTGGTAGAGTTTGGGAGTGCGAATGGGGAGTTCTAGGGTTTTGGTGGGGAAGGAAATTGAAGCGTGCGTGGAGCTTGCGGTTGATGGAGAAATAGGAGAGGGAGAACGAAGGGTAATTGTGGATAACGTGGAAGCCATTGTAGCAGAGCTAAAGAGAAATTGAGGAGGGGAGAAGAGAGTGAAAGAGGAAGATAGAAAAAATAAGATAAGGGGATTGAAAATTTGTGTTGATAAGGTCATATATAGTTCCCTCTGCTTTTTTCTCCCTTTTAGTTAATCTATTATTTATTGAATAAACATACAAGAGAGAAAGATAATCTTTCAAAATGGACTTAAATCTATATTTTGGGTTCTGATATCGCTAATAAACATACAAGAGATCTATTTTAGATTGTATAAACCTTACGAATATTGATTTTAAAATGTCGATTAAATAAAAATGCAATATACAATACTAATAATTGAGAACAAAACAATTCTAAAAAAAAAAAAACTCTGATTTGTAAACCAGTTACTACAATTTATATCTATTTTTTTAACGCAAGGAAAAAAAAATTATTCATGGAAAAAAGTGCGGGGCATTCCGAGAATCGAACTCGGGACCTCTCGCACCCAAAGCGAGAATCATACCACTAGACCAAATGCCCTGCTTTGGAATTCGTGTACTTTAAAGTCAAAACATTATGAAATTTAAAATTTAAATGATAATATATACATATATCATTTAACTTAGCCGTAGTAGACATCTATGCCCTTCAACTTTAGGTATACACAAGTAGACACTCAAACTTGTATAAAATTAAACAAGTAGACACATGTGTTTGATGTGTATAATACACGTAGGACATGAATTGTCACGTAGAACATTAAGGCATATATGTCTAGTTATTCAACTTTATACAAGTTTAAGTATCTACTTATGTGCATCTAAAGTTGAAAAGCATAGATGTCTGCTAAAACCAAGTTAAACAACACATCTATGTATTATGCCTAAATTAAAATGGTGACACGTAAACTCTGTTTCTCTTCAAACTTGAATGTACCATTTTGGAGTCGTTTAATTGATGGATTCAGGATAATTATCTCAGATATCTCATAGAACTAATTTATCCTAAGCTCCAATTCTTCAAGAGCATTGATTTTCTTCTTTGTTGTTTTTAAGTCGTATTTTCCTCCTATTAATATGTACTAGTGTCAAAACATAAGCAATTTGAACATAACGAGAGCATGTTGAGGGATTGAGGATAATGTGTATTGATCTATACTGTAAAGACAGAATACATGTTTGTAAGATTGCAGCCATTTTCAGGCCAAGTATTTCAAATTCTCTATGCTAAAATCATACAACACAGCAGGAATCGACGTGTAAAAATCTTCCGTGAGGAAATGCTTCTTGAACAAGACATTTACCATCTTCTACGCCTCCTACCATACCAGTATGCAAAGGCAGCAATTGAAGCAGCCAAAATGACTCCAGCTGTTGCATGCCAAACATGTAAAGGTTTCTCTGTTGCAAGAGTGGAACCCGAACCACTACTGACAACAACAGCCTCCGATGGCTCTGGTTTATCACTCAATGTCAATGCAAATCCTAAACCCTGTGTTTCGAGATCAGACAAGTCCTCAATTGCTGGTTTGAGCCTTGTGATCTTTGCAATAGCCGCATACTCCTCTTTGGTTCCACCTTCTAGAAAAGACCCAACAACGTGATCTTTGTTCACCCAGTATGCACCAAAGCTATTGCCCAAGAAATCCCCAAAATGGACTACATCACCAGTACTGTCACCATAGAACTGCCAAGAGAGTGTGAAGACTCTGGAGTAGAAGAATGGCAAGTAGTCAAACTCCGTTGTTTTCTCTGGTTCCATGATTGCAGCAACTGCATGCCTTGCTGACTTCCTTGCAGAATCAACGTGTTCAAGTCTCCGTGTTTCACCGAAAATTTTGACAGGAAAAGTTGCAACATCCCCAACAGCATAGACTGAGTTGTTGCTTGACTGCATTTGGCCATTGACTTTTATCCCTCCTTTCTCAAGAGTAAGCTGCCCTTCAAAGAGACTGGTATTTGGTCGAATTCCAATGCCTACTATGACCATGTCGGCAGGTAGTTTGGTTCCATCTCTCAGATTCACTGCAGTCATCTATATAAAAAGTCCCCGCATTCAAGCATCATATCCAGTATGACTTCAGTGATATATAAAGTTGTGAAATGCAACAGTTGATTAATGTTAGTTCCAGCTTAACAAAGTGACTTGTCAAACGGAGTTCAAAAATCTTCACTCTTCAGTTAAAGTAAACCTTTTCTTATTCAAACAGAAAAGGATTAAAAAAAAAAAAACTGTTTTCAGAAACTATTAAACTGAGTTTGCACTAACAAAGTAACTAGTCAAATTGAGGTTGAAAATGTTCAAAAAGAGGTAAATAAAAAAGCAGTTCAAATGAACACTTCTGCGAAAAGCTATCAAGCAAACGCCGCCTAAGTGAAGCAAGCAACAGGCTTTACCTTTTCATTGGAGTCAAAATCAAATGATGTCAAGACTGTTCCTTTCACAAACTTAACTCCTTTTGACCGGTAAAATTCTTCGTAGAAACTTGCAATTTTAGGAGTAAATAGGCGGGCCACTAACAACAAAAGAAAAGGAAAGAAAATTAAATGCTTTATATAAACATTAGAAAAAACAACAGTTTACTCTTCTAATGAACTTAAGATAGATTAGCAATGGTTGCACATTTATGGTTTATTACTGTAACTAACTCTTGGACTTTGGGTTTTAAGAATTAAGAAACAAAATAGTTTTTCTCATACATAAGCTTTCAATTTCTGATTTCATGTTTCGAGGAGAAATGTGGGCGGAAGTCCCCCATTCTAATCAATTTTCATATCTTTAAAGCATTTGTTGATTACTGAGATCACTGTTTTTCTCTACTAATAGCATGGTTTGGAGAGTAAGGCATGTGCTAGATTTCAGATAGCTTTTTGTATTTTCTGGATGAAATGCAACTACTAAAGTTATACTAATGCATTATTCTCCAGAGAGGGGAAAATACAGTTTTTACTTTTGATATAATTTACAAGCAATCTAAAGAAACTCGAGTAAGAAACAGAAAAGAAAGTTCTTCAACTTCACAAAAAAATATAATTTACAAGCAACCTAGAGAAACTCAAGTTAAAAAAAGAAACAAAAGTTTTCCATCTTTACAAAAGAATACTTACTACAGTGTGCTTCTGGAAAGACCATGGTGACATTTATTTTGCCGATCACCAAAGAAGCAGCACATTCCATTCCTATGTAGCCACCACCAATTACAACAGCATTGCCACCACCGCTGGATTGCATCACATTAACCAGCCTGTTTGCATCAGCCAAATCTCGTAAATAACATACACTCTCAGCATCTGAGCCACTCACTCCAAACTCTTCAAGCTTCAAAGCCTAACAAAACATGCCAACCAAAAGTCAGGGCCTTTATAAATTTCTAATTTCATTGTCCACTAGGGAGCTTGGTCTTTGAGATTGAACTTTGTCCATACCAAATAAAGCCTTTGGCATGAACCTTCAGAGCGCACTTATTAATCCAATTCTGTTTCAAACTTCCAATACTGAACTAAATGAATTCTACTCATCTGAATGTCCATGAAGCCTAACATCTATGCTAACAAGCTTGACACCTAGTTTCTGCAGGATACATATCAAAATGATTGTATTGGCAATTTTTATGCTACTAATTCTTAACATTATTTTCACGGTCCCTATGGAGAAGAACCAAGTAATATATTCACTGATATAAACTAACTATAAAAATCACATGCACAATATTATGAAGAAGCTAAGGTATTGTGAAACAACAGAATTTTCATTTTCTTCTTAGCGGGTACAGCAGAATTGTATTTCAGTATCCACTGACTTCTCTGGAAATCACTTAAAGCAAGTATCTGGACCTTATTAACAGAGGCGGATCCAGGATGGGCTGTGCCTTTAAGGTTCTCAACAAACAACAACATACCCACTGTAATCCCACAAGTGGGGTTTGGGGGGTAGTTGTACGCATACTTTACCCCTACCTCGTAAAGATAAAGAGGCTGGGGTAAGATTTGCATACACTCTACCCTCCCCAGACCCCACTAATGAAATTACATTGGGTATGTTATTTTTTGCTAAGAACCTTAAAGGTAGAACCCATAAGGGTTCTTAGCATTGAACTCATTATATTTTTGAAGTTATGGGTTCACATCTACAATTTGTGGCAAATAACTTTATGTTCTACATCAAAAGTACTGGATCCAAACCCAGTAACTTGAAGTTGTATTTGCCCCTGCCTATTCACTCCATCAGAAGAGGTCACTACTCTAACGTATTGATGCATAAAAAATGCAACAAAATATGGTGCTACAGCAGAAGAGCCCGAAGATAAATTAGATACCCGAGCACCAGTTGCCACTATGAGAATCTTGTAGGTTATGGTTTCACCAGTTGCAGTCAACAATGTCTTCCGTCTCACATCAGCTGATTTAACACGAGTTCCAAGGACCAGCTCAATGCCTAAAGGCAATAGAACAATCAATGACTTATCAATATCCTAGGAAAGATATTAAATGTCTCATTCTTTTGCGCTAAAAAGTAACTAGAACTAAAAGAAATAGCTCAACATAATAACATATTCTAATCACTGATGCCAGTTACCAGCAGCTTTTTTTCGTTGCCGTTCCTAGCTAGTGCATTCCATGAAAAGAGATCAATTTCAAAACCTTATGATGTTTATGGCTATTGAAGTTCCATTTTAAGTGATTCAAAAACCAGTATTGCTGCAGCTAATTACAGCCCAAGAAAAGCAAGAATGTCACACTCAAAATATTTAAAGGCTATGGAAGCAAAAGATATTAAAAATTACCATTTTCCTTGTACCACTTTGGCGTCAACCTTTCCTCATGTGAACCAACACAACAATGAAAGGCAGGCAGACGTGCAGGATCTACATAGAATAAAATCTCAAAAAGTTAAAAAAGATGAACATAGGAGAGAAAAGAAGAAACAACTCATCCAGATAACTCTTGTTAAGTGACTGTAACTAGAGCCAGGGAGGATTCCACCATTAATGCTTGTAGGATGTTTCCCCAAAATTACAATGCACAACAAAACTTATCTTTAAATCTAAAGAAAGCATTAACATCCGCTTGGAAGATGTCTAAGACAAAAATCTGAACAGGGGTGAGGTGACTGAGAGATACCTTCTGGTAGTAAATAACCCTTACTTAATGCAGGTCGTTCATAAGGAGCAACCTGAAAAGAACAGCAGAAGTTTAGAAGATGAGGTAGGAAACTTCAAGAAGCTCCAACAAGAGAGAGCCATCATGTGTTACCATCCATTGAATGATTGTCTCCATAAGTAAGCATCTGATGAGTTTTGGTCTTAGTTTGTTATCGACATTAGTTTTAACTCTAGGATGGTAAAAGATCAAGATAGATAAAAGGGGCAGATCACTCGAAGCTATGATCTTTATTATTTCTAATGACATTAAATTGGATCAAGATAGATAAATTGCTAAGTTTATGCATCTTTTTGCCTCCTAGAAAATGAATGAGAGGGAGGAACAGTAAAAAGAAATAACCATTCCAGCAGCGCTTCAAGTAAGTATGCACTAAAAACTCAATAGCAGATCTACAGATTGTTAGCATTTCTATCATGTGACACTGTTATTGGGATCAGAACAGATTTTTGGGATTCATTCTAGCAAATCAAATATCACTACGTTCCTCCTAAAACTTTCTAGAAGCTACAGTTTCAGTTTCAATGTGATTAAAAATTAAAATTTAATCTAGTCTCGAAAAGTCATCACAAAACCCCAAATTCAGCTCAGATAAGAAGAAAACCTACTCAAATTGGATTACACGCATAAAAATTCACAAAATTGAACATTTACAACATTTTATAAGAAATAAGGAGCAATACACAGATTAAGAAAGAACAAGAAGAAGACAAAAAGCCATAAAAGCTGAAACTGAGCTCGAACAAGGAAAAAAAGTAACCAATTTTACAGTCAAAAACGAAGAGAAGTAATATTTACAGGTTCTTCAGAGATGATGCATAGTTCACCATGAGAGACACCTCGTTTAACAAATTCATGAGCTGCATAACCAGCAGCAACTCCTCCTCCCAATATTACATACACAAAGGCCCTACCCATTTCCCCTTTCCCCAAAATTCAAAGGACCAAAAATCCCAAATTTAACATCTTACCCTTTTCAAATTATTTGATTACGGATCATTCAATTAATGTGGGGCTGTAGCAATTTCAATCACTTCTTTTACTATTTTGCCCTTTTCGATAATTCCTTAAATCTTTCCATTTGTAGTTTGAACTTTGAACCATTAGATTTAGAAAATATTCTCTTTTAGTCCTGCTTTTGCATGTTTATTCTTTTTGCTTCTACATATTCAAAATTTAAAAAGAAAGCACTTATAAATTTAACGTGAATTATTAGTTTAATTTTTAAATTATTGATAACTTTAGAAGTATTCACTACTTAAATAATTGAATTTAAATACATTTTCAATCTTGCAATTACGTGAGTGAGATACATTTTACTAAATTTTTGTCTAATTTAAGAGTATTTTCAACACTTCTTTCATTTTTTTATTAAGAGTTTGAGACCACTTGTTATATCATGCGGCAGATCATGACGTATCTAAATTTAGTTAGTCAAGTAGAGAAGTATATTTAAAAAAATGTGAATAGCTCGAAAACGAAACTAATTTAAGAGTTTTTTTTAATACTTTTCTAAAAACTTAATGGGCTCTTAATTATTGGATCATTTATTATCCATGTATTATTACTTACTTAAATATTTGAATTCTAAAGATAAAATAATACACAATCTTTAATTATGTAGATCAAAAATATGCATTTTCATGATTTCAAGATTAAATATGTTTCGCAAAGTTCACAAAGGACCAAAATGAAATTCAATTAGTAATAATTTGTTGAAGGATCAAAATGGAAATTACTTTTTTATTGAAAAATACTACTGTAGTAGGTAGGGGGACCCACTGAAAGGAGAGAAAGCAGTATTATTGATACACGTGGAGTAGGATATGATCTTTTGCATAGGGATGTGTGATGGACGGTTGATGATCAAGTTGACTGACGTGGCTGTTTCTGGAAAGATCATATTACCGGGTTTTTTTTCCCCTTTTGAGGGAAAAATAAAAAGGAAAATATCAAATTGTATTTTAAATATACAATTCTTTAACACATATAATATTGAGGAAATTCCATAAAAAGAAAATAAATTTAATAAGTCTTCTTAGCTACAATTTGTTTAATTATGCTTCATCGCTATAATTTTGTTTGCAATATGTATTTCTGTTTATATAATTTGTTTGTGAATATACAAACATGAAAAGTATATACAAATTATGTATTTATACATTTAGGTTTTTTTCATAACTTATACAAATCAAATGAATAAAAAAATGTATCGACAAGATAATTATATACATGTTAGGTAAATATATATTAATTTTGTGTTTATACAATTAGTAACCGAATTATACAAATTTTGGACTTGGCCCGCATACATATGGTTATATGTTAATAACAAAAAGTAATTTCTTCAAATTATAGCTATGTTAAATAATTAATTAGTATATGTTTACTTAGTCATGTAATTTTTCCTTTAACTCAAAAACTCTAATCTAGCGAACTCTTAACTAAAATTTTAGCTTTACCCTTATTTGTGTATAGTGTGAGAGGAGTTTAAGAGAATGTATTAAACATTTTCATCGTCGTGTTGATTATTGTTAAAGAATGACAAAAGTCGCATATTGGTGGTTAATGAGATAAGTGGACTCCTTATAAGGCTTGGACAATCATCCTCTCTTTGAGCTAGCTGTGGGGTATGAGTTAGGCCTAAGACTTAATTTCACATGGTATCAGCCCATCTCACCCAATTTTAAGGCTCCCCAAAAAAAAAAATTGCTCAAAATTGTCCACGCACCAGATGCTAAACACTTAGCGTGAGTTGTTAAAAAACGACAAAAGTCTCACTTAATGAGATGGTGAACTTTTTATAAGACGGACAATTCTCCTCTCTTTGAACTAACTTTTAAGGGTGTGAATTAAGCCTAAGACCTAATTTTACAAATATTAATTATGACTTTTATCATAATAAAACAATACTATAGGTGTAGTAGGAATAGCGTGCCCCCCCCGGGGGGCATCATGTGGCCCAAATTATATATCATGAAACCGGCCTAATTATAAAGTAAATTATACTGTGAATTGAAAATTTTCCAAGTCAGGAACAACCACTACACATACGTGCATGATCGTTTTGATTTGGATAGAATTATGAAGATATTAACTATATAAGAGTATTAATTATTTTATTTTTATTTTTTATAAGATAGTATCTTAGTTCTCTCATAACTTATATAAGATAGTACAAAAATTAATACTCTTTACGTTCATTTTTACTTGCCACATTTGAATTTGACATACCTATTAAGATAACAACAATTAACATCACTATTTTACTACACATCCCTATAAATTGATGTTTTGTTTATGTCTTGAAGAATAATTTGGAAATAAACAGTTAACGTTAAGAGTAAAACATAGGAAAAACGTTAATTTTTTCTTGATATATTAAAAAGTAACAGTTAAAAATATCAATTTATTTATAAAATAATAGACAAGAAAAAATAATCGGAGCGAGTATACAAATAAGTTGCTTTCTTAATGGCTACACCAAATGACCCCATAGTTGTTCAGATAATTAATAAGATGACTAAAATTTCAGCAATTTGCTCAATTTTCCAGTCTTTCCATTTATTATTCCATTACTTGTTTGGCAAAGTCTTTAGTAGGTCTACTATCGACAGTGCTTGACTGGAAAATTAGTAACTTTAGGTTCCCAGAATTTGCTTCTAAATCTAGTGATTCTTCTCTATATAAGAAGCAATTGTTTGATTATTGTTATTCACATTAATTCTCATTTGAAACTTTCTTATAATTTCTTACATTTTCATAATGGCTCTTCTTTTTCTCTTCACTAAGAGTTTCTCTATTGTACCTATGGTTGCATTGTTTGTATTGTTAATGTGTGGTCTCCAAATAACAGGTCTCTCTATCTCTCTTCTTCTGTCTCAATTTATATGTCAAAATATTTAGGTTCAGATTATTCTATGTGAATGTTTTTTATATATATTTAGAGTTTAAGCAATATATATCGTTAGTATTAATAATTTTTATATTATCATGTCAAATCTTAACTTAGTGTAGAGTGTAACAAATCTTATTTTCAAGATTTGAGATCTCATTTCTTCAGAAAGTTTACTTGTAGATATCTTTTTAATGATCTGATAGCGTAGAAAAATATTATTATGTCTTAACTCATACATCGACAATGTTTTGGCGCTATTACATTTTCAGGTAATATATAAGGCACATATTTGTCAATTTAAAATGAGATTTGTAATCTTTAAAATAATTGTCTGAACCTTAATATAGTGTAGATAGAAATTCCTTAAGGTTGCCGATGTATATATAAGTTAAAGTCATTTTTAGTACTAATTATAAGTTAGATTTAATTTGAATCTCTTTTTATTTTTTGCTAAATTATTGTTTCAAATAATGCAGGAGTACACTCTGTTGGGGTATGCTATGGAAGAATGGCTGATAATTTGCCATCAGAATATGATGTTGTAAATCATTGTCATGCCAATGGTATCAATAAAATAAGACTTTATTATCCAGACACAAATGTTTTGAATGCCCTAAGGGAAAGTAACATTGAAGTCCTTGTTGATGTCCCAAATGAACATGTAAAAACACTAGCACAAGATCCAAATCAAGCAAGAAATTGGGTAAACAATAACATAAAAGCCTATTTCCCTAGTGTTAAATTCAAGTATATCGCGGTTGGAAATGAAATCAGCCCAATAAAGAATGTAGAATTTGCTCCATTTGTTGGACCTGCTATTGAAAATGTTCATAACGCGATAGTAGAAGCAGGATTGCAAGATCAAATTAAAGTCTCAACTGCGACATATTCAACCTTGTTAACAAATACATGGCCTCCACAAAACAGTATGTTTAATCCTGATTGGAGAGGTTTCACTGATCCAATAGTGAAACTTCTTAAAGACAACAATTTGCCATTGCTAGTAAATATTTACCCATATTTCAGTTACATTTATAATATGAAAGATATACCACTATCCTATGCCCTGTTTAGAGATTCAGGAACAAACTCAGCTGGTTACCAAAATCTTTTTGACGCGTTAGTCGATAGTATGTACTATGCTCTGGAGAAATCTGGTGCACCTGATGTGAAAATTGTTGTTTCGGAAACAGGATGGCCTTCTTATGGACACACTGCTGCAACTACTGATAATGCGCGGACTTATTACACGAATTTGATTGATCATGTTAGAAATGGCACTCCAAAGAAGCCTGGAAGGGAAATTGAGACATTTTTGTTTGCAATGTTTGATGAAAGAGGAAAAGGAGGGGATGAAACTGAAAAACATTTTGGACTGTTTTACCCTGACAGAAACTCAAAATATGATCAGTTGAACTTTAATTAGTAAATAAGGCCTAAGGGGATTTATGTTGCTATAATATCAACATAGGAGTATATCTTTTTAATTACTTAATATGTATAAGGAATAATGGAATTTTTATTTTAAAAAAAGATGCTAGTAAAGATGTTTCTTGTAAGCTTTTAAGCTACAAAAACATGCATAATCTTTTTGAGTGACTATGTTGTGTTGTGTTTAAGTTTGTAATCTCATAATCATAGACTTAATGGTGTTTTGTCTGTCAAAGAAAAGTTTGCCTCTTTGTTGTAAGGAAAAAAAGTCAGATTACGAGTCTTAACTCAAGAGTGATAAGTTTTTTAAAATTTAAGTTTCTCATCCTCATTAAGTAATTATTTTCTTCCAATTTAGTGAAGATGTTTGCAGGTTTGTTATAAAATAACAAAGCTAAGAAAAATAATATTGTAGAGAAAGTAGAGATAAAAGATGGCTTCATAGGGAAAATAATGAAAATCGTGGTTTTATAGGGACAAAATTAACATTGTTTCAAAGTAAGAAAGTACAAACCCTAACTTAAGGGCACCGAACAAAACTTGTGGGATATTATGATATGGAAATATATACTCTACTAGAAATTATTTGACTTGAGAGCAAAAATTAAAGATAGTACAAAATAAGACAAAAGTGGAAATGGCTTACGGGTGCTTATTGGGCGGCCCAAATTTGTAGGCCCATAGAGCTAGCGGCCCACGTACAAATTAGATGAGCAGTAAGCCCATAAATATTGGAAGTGAAGTATAAGGAACCGAGTATGTGTGTTGGGCCGTAGATGGGCCTACTGTATTGGTGAGGAAATAGTGGGTCGACAGGAGTTAACATCTTCAACAAAAGTACACTTTTTAATTTAATCTACTTTTTAAATCATTACAATCGAAAAAATGGTACGTTAGTTTATATTAGTAATGTTATGAAATTTCTATAAATATTTAGCCTTTATTTAAAACATGTCGAGAAATCAAAAAATGAATTCACATCGAAAATGATATATGTTGGTCTTTGTACTTTAAATTTGGTTATTATTTTTTATTTCATTTTATACGCTGACAATAAATAAAGTAAATAAATCTTTATATTAATGGTGAATTATAATATATTATAATAAATTCCTTGTTTTATTTTTCAGATTACATATCCCACTAATTATTTATATATTATAATTATAATTTATCATTTAATTTTTTGAACTTTTGGAATGGTGAGAATTACCATGGCCGACCCAACATGTGATATATATAATTCACGTGGGGAGTTTATCTTTTGTGTTTTTTGAACTCCTTTTGCTTATTACTTTATTACTTCATAATTTACCCTCGACAAACATGTGATGAAAAATAACGGGCGGACCAAAATAGTAGGGAATATATTTCGTATCACCTTCGTTCTACTAAAGCCCACAACAATATTCTACTTACGTGAATTTGTAGGCTAACTAAACAAGTCCCGCTAATAATCTTTAATTTTTGCCTCTCAAATTTGTAATATAACTTTTGTTACAAAATTTATGTTGTGTAATATAATTTGGTGTCATTGAACTTATTTTTTGTGATATATATAACTTGGACCACTAAATTTTTATCCTGGGAGTTAATATTTTTTCTAGACATAACTTGTGTTACTGCACTTGTATTTCGGAATAATTTGTAATATAACTTTTATTACAAAATATATGTTGTGTAGTATAATTTGGTGTCATTGAACTTATTTTTTGTGATATATATAACTTGGACCACTAAACTTTTATCCTGGGAGTTAGTATTTTTTTCAGACATAACTTGTGTTACTGCACTTATATTTTGGAATAATTTCTCTTGTTTTAGGACATAACTTATATATGCCACTGAACTTATATCTTGAGGCATAACTTATGTCGAGTCCGAAGCCTAAAGGCAAAAAAAAATGACAAAAATTCCACAAGGGCATATTAATTTTTTTTTAACCAAAGGGCAAAATCGCTAATCGCTACTAGCGTAGCGATTTTGCTTTTACACCGTTACTCCCGTTAAAGTTCAAAATCACTGACCTACGAGCGATTTTCTCCGAAATGTTTTTTCCTTTTTTAAAGAATATAGCTGCCTGTGCAGCGATTTTGGCCAATTTTTTCTTTTTAAGAAATAAAATCGCTGCTATGACAGCGTTTTTATAAAAAAAAAAATCAGATTGAAAATTATGCCTTGTAAAAAAAAATTATCTTGTGATATTTTTATTTTCTCTATTAGGTGTATTTACAGCTGTTTATTTTTCACTTAAACATCTAGTTAAAAAAAAAAACCAACAATTTTGAAGACAAAAATTAAAGATCACAAAAAATGGGCGAATTTGTGCGAAAGAAGTCCTATCAAGATTCGTGACTTTTCCATGTCCTTTTTGTCATTCAATATTGAATTTTGGAATAATTTTAAAAATATAAATATAAATTTTGACTCCACCGCGCATCCACTTCTGTGCGTTTGTGTGTTATCTGCTTTGCAGTTTTTTCTTCTTTAAAGAAAAAAAGGTTATTTTAATGAAACGTTTAGTTGAGATCCTTTTTCACTTTTTACTTTCAACTTTGCCTCTTTTTTTAAAAAATAAAATAAAATGAAGAAAACCCTAAAATTGTAACATGAGGAAGCGTAAACGGTGTAATTAGAGAGTAGTATATGCGCCAATCCTTTAATTTTCACTACTGTTGAGTCGTACAAACTTTTTGTGCGTTTATTTTTTTATATATATTTTACTCTTCTTAATGAAAATACTGATTATTGCTACGTGTTAACAACCAACCAATTCTTAAGCATCTATACTGATAATGACGTGAATGATCCTTCCAAAATAAGTATCAAACTCCAAGTATGTGTATTTAATGAAGTGCCTAACAGGGCTGTTTTTATTCATTAATACATTTGCATTGCGCGTAAATATGTTACGTACACTTATGAATAATCAACTATATTTTTGATAAGTAGGGCGCACAATTGGAGTAAGCTTCTGATTATTTTATACCATTATTAGGTGAAGAATCGAATAATCACTAACAAGATGAAAGTTCAGATAGTTAATTAATTGAGTTATTAAGAACCTGATAATATAATATTGAGAGTAATTATTAAAAAGTAGATGTGAAGTGATAGGGAGCATGTGGAGACTTCCTTAAGAGTAGTTAAAGAGTTAGGCTCACGTCGAACTTCATACATGCAACGCCATGCACAGAAATAGTTAGCTTATTGAAAAGCAAAATTTTAATTTCCTCAAAATAGTTATATTACCTTTCCACATGTCGATTTCTTATGGATTTAGTTCGGTATATATGTTGGCAGCCGTATATATTTATGAGTCGTCATTTTACAATTATTTAATTCATATTTACAACGGCTAAAAAGAATTAAAATATTAAAAGTTAAGAGAATTCAATAGTATATATTTATTTTTATATAAATATGAAAATAACTTGTTACCGATCTGTTGCAGCAAAATATTTTGTAATCCAGAGAAATAAAAAGTGTACCAAATTAAACCTCTCAATAGTTTATTCTATTTAATACATTCTTTGTCAAAACAAACTATCCAAAGAAAGAAACAATTAAAACCCCTTTTCTAAATACTACTGATTTGATGGATTAGTTACTAATTCTCACCATCATTTCCCTTAATTACTTCTGACTCAATTTATTCATCAAACACATTTTATTTTTTAGTTCTTTCTAAAGAAAATGTCACTTTTTTATAATAGGAAATAATATTGACTTTAAATTCTCTCTTTAATTATCTCTAAAAAATTATTTATAACCACACAAATGATCAATGGAGGATATTAATAGTTTTTTTTTCTTAAGCCTTTTTTTTTTGTGACAAATTACAATATCACATATATTAAAATGAAGAGATTGGAGTACTATTTGACCGGATTATTATATTTTCTCTGTTTCTAGAATTATCTGTCCTCATGCATGCATGCTAAAGCTAAGCTTGATATCTTTCTAGAATATTCTATCAAGGAAAAAAATTATGTACATGCATTCCATTAGTATATATAAATAGAGTTATAAAAGTTTAAACTTGTATTACACAGACTGATCACCAAGCAGCATATAGGTATGGGAATATAATTGGGAATTTTAACACTTTACATATAGTAGGTAGCTGGCTAGCAGCTTAATTAATTAATTGATAACTATTAATTAGTTGTTTGCATCATTAAGCAATTGCATGGACCAAAGGTCCTCCATGCTCCAAATATTTTCATTTGGAAAATTGCCCTGATGATGAAAAGTAGTGCCCATATTATTATTATTATTATTATTATTGTTATTATTATTTCCAGAGTAAGTTTCGATTGAATCTGCAAGACTAGTAGATGTTTGGCTTGTACTTGCTTGTTGAATATTGTTGTGCTCTGAAATATTTGATGATAATCTGTTCATGTTTTCTGCTTGCTTAATGTGCTTCTGAATCCTTGTCCTCCAAAAGTTCTTTATCTCATTATCTGTTCTTCCAGGTAAATGCTTTGCAATTTTCGACCACCTGCATGCCACAAAAATTAATTTTATTTGAATTTAACTTCTATATTATAACCTTTTAAAAGAATCTATAGTATCAACCTGAAAAATAGGCAAATTATATGCTATATAACATTTTAAAATATACTTCTTTCATTTCCAATTACGTTTTTTATTTTTTGTTTTTGGTTTGTTCCAAAAAGAGTGTTTTTTTTAATATTTAATAAGTATTTCAATTCCAACATTCTACTTGATAAGTTTAAGATCATAAAATTTAAAATACTTATTTTTAATTATATTTAAGATCACATAATTATCTTCTTTTCATTCTTTACCTTTGTATATAGTGAAACTAAGACACTAAATATGAAATGAATGGAGAACTACTTATTTCAAATTATATTGAAATTAAACTTTTCAGTCACGTTTAATTTTTGGTAAAAAAATGAGGGTGCGTCCATGTTCTGTGGCTGATATTCGAAGTCCCACTTCTTATATATACATACATATTTCAGTTATATATATCGATATTTTACATTATCAGCTCAATTTTAATTAATTGTAAAAGGTTATTCTTTCTATTTTTGAGTTATCATATCAAACTTAATTTATATGTACTGATGTGTAGAAAATATTTACATAATCTTTGATAGTGCACAACAACTTAAACTATCCTTAAGGGGAAGTGTGTTTAATCAGTTTCAACGTTTTATATTGAATTATCGGACAAGAGTAAGTACCCCTCATTTTTTATCCTAAAATTATGAAAAATATTGGATTATCGGAGAGGTTTTTGAAAAAAAGAAATTGATTTTCCCCTTTTAACAGTTAAATACATACGTACTAGAAAAATAACCTTTTAACATTTATAGAAGAATGACTTCCTTCGTACCAAACATACATTTTTGGTACAAGAAGGACCCCTTGTCTTCGTGATGAACCAAAACAATAAGTTATCTGTCTACTTCAATCAAAGCTATTTGCAAGCCTGTGCTTCTGATCATCTTTCATTTGGTAGAGCCGAGACCCTCATTCTTTTTATTTATATATTTTGATAATGTGAAAGTATAAATATTTTTTGTTTTTTTTTATTATTATTTTTACACATGTGTAAATGTGCATATAATAAGGAGAAGTAACACCTATTATAACATATTTAAAAAACTCAAAAAAGCAAAATTTCAAAAACTTAAATTCATATGTCAATTGTCATATTCAATGGTATAATGTAAGGCCGAATTCCTGTCGAACAATTGTCCTTGCTTTACTAATTATGGTGGCCGGATGAGGACCTATAATCATAAGTATTTTTTATTTTACCTATATCTATATGAAGAGAGCATAATAAATTGACAAAATTTAATGTAGGGGTGACATGTTTTAATTTCTACTTTGTGCATGTTAATTAATATGGATGGAATATCCTATACATGATTAAGCTTAAAGATTTTTCGACTGTCAAATCAAAGCCGTAAAACAAAAAATGGTTTAGAAAAAAGTAATTTATGCTTGGACAATCTTCCCAAAAATAGAAAATACTTCATTTGTTTCAATTTTGTTAGTTTGATTTTGTGACAATATGTATTTTAAGAAAGTAAAAAAAACTTTTGAATCATGTGGTATAAGCTAAAGGTATGAATAATGTATCAAAATATTATGATTTTAGAAATGTCACGTGAAAATTTAGAATTAAAGACTTGCCAAAAAATAACAATAACAGAGATTTTTTAAAAAAATTAAGATAAATAAATTGAAACGATTGGAGCAATAGAAGATTGTAAAAGTTAGGTCTATTGATTATTCATTATACATTTGATATTATGGCCGGATTTATTTCTTGAATGGAAAAAACATAAGGGATTTCAACAAATTTGAGGGAAGAAAAGAAGGGAAAATGAGTTCATCCTCAAAAAAAAATAAAAAAAATCCTACGGATGAAAAGGAATTAGGAAGAAGAATATTTGACAGCCAATAAGAAATCATAAATAAATAAAAATTTAACTTTAGGTTACATTAAACACGTTGTAAATTCTCTATCACTCTCTTTCATGATGCCAAATCTAGTTCTAAGAGATTTTGGGACAATTCCTCTTTATCCATCCAACACAAACAAACACATGGGAGATTTTTTTATTTTTCATTTTTAAAAAAAAATAAAAAAATGAAGGAGAAATTTCTACAATTTTCCAAATTTTCTTTTATATAATTTCATCATTTTATTTAATCATCAAAACCCTAGCTATAAAAAAAAAATCAACTCACCGGTTTCCCCATTTGGCATGTAGTTCCATGATCAACAGTTGTTCTTCCGGTGTAATATTTCCCCTCCGAACATCAGGTCGGAGATAATTAAGCCATCGAAGTCTACAACTTTTTCCAGTACGCTTCAAACCTATCACACACAAAAAAAGGTCAAATATATACAATAATAATTATGCCTCAATCTCAACAAGACGATCAAATGAGAATTATATTTAGTTTTCTTTTTATATATATAGTATACCAGCAGATCGAGCAAGGGAATTCCAAACACCTTCACCATGATTAGCAATGTAATTGATGAGAATTAAATCTTCCTCCATAGTCCAAGGACCTTTCCTAACTTCAACATCTTGAGAATCACATGTTCTTTTATCCATTTTTTTTTTATATAATAAAGAAGAGAAGAGGGATGGGTTGTGAAGAAAAGAAAGTATTTTTTTTGTACTTGGAGATTTTGACGAGGAACTAATGTTAGTTGGGGCTGATATTTATAGGGGGCAACTAAAATGAGATTTTAAAACAGTAATTAAGTCTTTAGTCAGACTTCATTACTATAAAGTTCTTAGTTATACTTAATCGTCGGTACAGTTAACTGACGATCATAAATAACAGCCAACGATGTGTGCGTGCATGGTCACAGCGAGCTAGTGCTTACTAATTAATTAGTTCGATTTGATTAATTATATATACTGACAGTTAAATTTAAAGTGTATAATATTAGTGTAACTTTTAATATGTAAATATGGATATTAGTTATCATATTAAGTCGTTTTTGTGTAAATTATGCTATTTATGCATAAAACTTCAACAATTTCACATTAGATTTAAATTTTGAATATCGACGGTGTAACTTTTTTTTACATTATCAATGAATTATTGTGTATATATTTTATGTATTGTTAATGTATAAAACTTTATATGTTTCACTATGAATTTAAGTTATGTAGATTAGTGTTAAATTAGGTCTTAGGCCTAACTCACACCCCAAAAGCTAGCTCAAAGGGAGGAGGATTGCCCAAGCCTTATAAGGAGTCCACCCATCTCATGAACCACCGATGTGGGACTTTTGTCATTCTTTAACACCCCACATCACGCCCAATGCTTAGCATCTGGTGCGTGGGCAATTTTGATTTTGGGGGACCCCAACATCGGGTGAGACGGGCCCTGCTCTGATACCATGTTGAAGTGTGTGACCATCTCATCTAAAAGCTTAAGCTGTTAGAGAGAGCACACTTTTATTATTATATTCTCAACACGCCCCCTCACGTGCGGGCCTGATTTTTTTTCATGGGCCAAGCACGTGAAAATTCTTTTTTTGATTTGGGTTGGCGGTGAGATTCGATCTCAGGACCTCTGCCTGCTCTGATACCATGTTAAATTAGGTCTTAGGCCTAACTCACACCCCAAAA
>JAJOOS010019479.1:0-13226 GCA_029582725.1 Solanum chiquidenum
ATTTTATACATAAAAATATTTACTTTGATATAATTTTTAAATATTTCTTATACTTTTTCATAGTTTTTATCTTTTAATATATTATTTCAAGTTTGAAACTTAGAATTCTGAATGGTTCAATAAATATTATAGTCAACAGATGTTGGTAATTATAATAAAGCTTAAATCAAAATCAAATTAATACTAATGCAAAAAGAAAATCAATTCAACACTAAGAATGACAATAATATTGAATATTTGTTCTTTGGTTTTATATTGATTTAGACAATTCAAATACGTAATCTAATTTTAATTTTCTTTAATATTTATTCATGTAACTAATACTTATTAAACTTATTTTAGCATGATTTAGTACTTTTAAATTATGATCATTTTCATTATGACTTGTTAATTTGCAATATTTGTTTTACGCGATTTCATTATTATTATTTTTTTATTGGATATTTTAGTGTCATTACTCATATCATATTTTGTGTTATTTTCTTAAGAAACACCTTAATAGTTGTAATTTGGTAAAACTAAAGAAATATTTGAAGTACAAGTAAATTATATGTTTGTATGAATACTTTACCAGAAAAATTCAAAAATCCGAAAAACCCAAAAAAATCCAAAAAAATCCGAGGTTGAAAAATCAGAGTTTTATTAGTTTGGTTTGGTTTATAGATTTAAAAATCCGACACAAATGGTTTGGTTTGATATTTGAAAAACCCGAACCAACCCGGTCATGTACACCCCTACTCCCTCCGTCCCATGTTATATATCACCTTTTTATTTTGCACTTGCATTAAGAAATGATGCAACTTTACCCTTCTACCCTTATTCAATGTTTTTTTAAGTCAACTTTATTAATAAATGACAAGATTAATTAATTATTCTATCAAGGGTATAATAGGCCAAATATGATAATTTATGCATAAATTTTATAAAATAACAAGTATTGTGGTCCATCTATTTATAAAAAGGGATGACATATAAAATAGGACGGAAGGAGTATTTAATTATTTTGAGCAATGAATAAAGCCTAAAAAATTCAGTCACTATAAAATAGAGGAAGGAGAAACTGAGTGACAAATTATTTCCGAACTGAACAAGTAAAAACAGACATCTACTATTAATAGTGAACAAATAAAAGTTAATGGGGAGTACTAAACAAACCACATGGTTTTCTGTGAATGACGATAAAATTAACTGTTGTATTACAAGTGCCAAAGACAAACTTCCCAATTAGAAATAATTTTGCATTGCCAGTGCAATAATTCTCTTATAACGAACCTATAGTGAGCTACACAAATCAAAGAATACATATTTTTACAGCATAAAAATTCACAGGAGGAGAAATAAATAAGATGCTCAATACCTAGAAAGAATCAACTTCTTGTGATGAAACCTACTGATTCTTCTTCTGCGTTGTTGTGAACGAAGTGGCTTTTCTTGGCGGTTTTTTATCTAGACTCGAAGTTCTGATAATAAAGAGAAGTGTCTCGACAAGCATGGCAATGACCAATCCAAGAATGCCTCCAGCAGCGCTCTGAAGAAAGAGCAATGAAACTTCAATACAGAGTAGTGAACCAGAGGAAGTAGATACAGTAGACAAAAGCACGGGAGAAGAAGTCTGTTATATAGTTGCTGTTGCTCCACGTATAGAGGTTGTATCGAATAGAATCACGAGGAAATCAAATTAACAACTTACCATTGCTGGACTGTGACTAAATAAGGCCCTGAATGCAAAATATCCCATCAGATAGCCAGTGAACATTGCTATACCAACATGTAAGCCTGCACCAAAGGACCAGAACTACTTAGAATTAAACTGCAAATCAAATTCTTATTTAGTTCAAAAGGAACTTGTAAAGAAAGGAGCTACCTAACAACGAACTTAACCTGAACAAGCGGAAGAGGAATGAAAATGAAAAAAGCTGGTGAAGACCAGAGATATACAAGTTAGCGATAGTAGATCATTCCTAACTCTTCCACTCACATGGTCAAATCAGGACGCAGCAACTGTATCAACCTCACAGTTGATACTAGCAAATCAAGTGATATATCTTCATACGATGCAGCTTAATGGGTTTGATTTTATTGTTCAATTAACTCATGAAATATCAATCAGTACTGGAACTTCTCCCAAGAATTGCTGCACTACTCTACAAAGAAGCAAGATGAGGAAACAAAAGAAAGCACTCGCTTCCACAACAAAAACGTACATGCGTACAAACAGAAAAACAGAAGCAATAGGCAAAAAGCAAAGAAACAAGTTCTAAAAAGAACTCATCAAATTTGTTAAAAGGACCTTTTCTCCAAAGCCCCTATTATGTCTAACATTCAGCTAAAGGAAAATAGGTCAAGTCCACAAGTACCCAGTTGTTAAGTTAGAATGTGAAATCAATAATTGCCGAATACATAAATTAGAATGAATGGAATTTGAGCTTCAGAAGAACCCTAATGAACAGGATAACATATTTTATTTGATAATTGGAACATGTTCAAACCTTGTCCAGCAATGATGACATGAATTTTCAAAGATGCATAGTTCAGGTTCTTTCACTGTTAGTCCTTACCATGAGTTTTTTGACAGTTGAAGAACGAAGGCCCAATACCTAGCCATGGAGGAACATATGCAGAACAAAAGCACCACCGAAAGTAGCATGGTTGGTTGCAAATGTAGCATACTTAACACAGGAAAACCTCCAGAAAAGAGGTATGCTAGTGAGGTGCCAGAACCTGTGTTGAATTAAGCCTGAACGTATAAGCCACCTGTTTTGGCATGCCCGGTAGTTTTAAAATCGTGGAAACTGTTTTTGAGTTTACCGGGCATTCATTGGACAATGCGAAAATGTAACAAGGACTTTTTGAGAAGTTGGTACAGCAAAGGCATACGAGCAACAAAAATGGTGGTGAACCATACCAGCTACAATCCGGTAGAGACTATTTGAAAGGAAAGGAAAGGAATGTTTAGGTTTGTTAACAATCAAGTCAAGTTGGTGTCATGCATGTCCTTAGTTTCCATTCATAGGACCACCGTCATTCATACTATTTGATGGTACCAAGTCAATTTTATTTTTTGACATTTCAACGACAATATTACTGAAATAACTGCTTCTTTAACAGTATACTGTAACTTTTTCCAGATACTCTTACTCTGCTCAGCTTTCCAGTTCCGACCACCACCTTAAAATTGGGAGTACACATTGGAAGGCAAGAAACCTAATGCAACTATATGTTGGAATGTCTTTAAAGTTTATTCTCTAAGTCATAATTGCACAAAATAATGTAGACAATAACCTTAATGAATTTTTCACAATTAATATTCCCAAAAATCAGGAAAACATTACTACTTATTTCATAGCCCTTTTATAAGAAGGCACTCATTCATCAATCTATTCAACACGAGTTATCTCTCTTCTTTTCTCTATTCACAAACATAAACTTCAAAAGTAAAAAAGAAAAACATTCACACGTTACCATACTCTATGCAGCAAGCATTTGAACATGCATTTTTCAAATTTTTAGGGTTGAGGAGGGCAGACAAAACTGCAACTGGAAGCCTGGGCACAGGCGTTGATTACAACCAAACTACGAAAAGACTTGCTATACATATAAAAGGGAAATGACAAAAAAGAGAGAAGAATGCTTAAGTTCCTTTTAAATTTTAGATCAAACTTAGCAACTCGTTTGAAGAATAGAAAATGAAAAGAAACTCATTCACATTTTCTTGGTATTTGATGTATTCTCTTCTTGTTGAAACTCAAATTTTATCCCCAATTTCAAGATTTTCCATTCATACCTATCTATATAAATTAGTAGTGGAAGTTTACTTCTCCACCCAACATCTCTTTTTTTTCTAAAATAACCCTCTCCCTCCAACATCTCTATTGACAATTTAACACCTATTGATCCAATTATTCTGCCTCAAAATCTCAGGAGGTTATAGACAATGAACTAATCACCCCTATGTGCATTCCCATGTTAAGAAAGAAGCCTACTCCAATATTGGTTTTTACAGCAAAGAACTTGAATTGCCAAATTTTAAAGCATCAGTCCGTCAGGCATATGCCCCAAAAGAACAACATCAATCGGCTCATGAGCTAACATAGTAGGTGAATACATTTGCAACATTATGTGTTACCCATGCTATTTTGCTTCACATTGTTACCCATGCTATTTTACATGTCACCCAACCTTTAATTCATGAGGTCAGTGTGGAAATCAGGAACACAGCAGGGGAATTGGAAAGCTTTGCTCAAAAAATAGAATATGAAACTATTCCTCTTTTCTGTTCCCACTGTAAAAAACAAGGGCATGTCCAAATTAAATGTGGAATCCTCCACCCA
The DNA here is from genome assembly GCA_029582725.1 of Solanum chiquidenum. Lineage (NCBI taxonomy): Eukaryota > Viridiplantae > Streptophyta > Magnoliopsida > Solanales > Solanaceae > Solanum > Solanum chiquidenum. The sequence goes on from JAJOOS010019479.1 coordinate 4,332, forward strand.
GATTTACAGAATGAGAATAATGCAAATGAGCAGGTTAAAGACAACAATAGACCAAATAAAGGAGGTAACCAACAACATGGCAACAACGCCAACATCCCAAAGCAATCAAGCCAACAAGGATCTGGAAACAAACAACTTAGAAATCAAGGAGAAGCAATAGGGAATAACAAAGCTCATGGGTCCAAAGTTGCTGAAATTTCTACCAAGACCGATAAAGAAGGTTGGACACAAGTGGACAGGAGGAAAAACAAAGCGGAAAGCATCACTAGAGACACCAAGAACGGGGGTAACACAACATACCAATCTGATACCACTGGTGGAAGCGCAAACAGGTTCGACCAACTACTGAACAATGAGGAGACACAAGATATGGATATCACCCAAGCCAATGATGAAAAAAATCAGAAAAAAATCAGAGCACCCAGGAGCAGATTATCACTAAGCCTACAAGAGTTGACAAAGCTAAAACCACCAAGGAATTAGAGAAAACTCAAAATCAGACCAACAACTTATCAGTAAGAAGAACCAGAAGCAGGGCAAATACAAAGATAAATGATCCTGACCTCCAGCTAAAGGGTGATTTAGCTTCTATGGTGAATGTTAATGTCGAAAAGATTGAGACGCTGGAAAACAAGAAGAGAAAATTCAAAAATAGGATCAACATTCCAAATGATGTCACTCTTGCCGGGGAAGGCACTCACATATTCAATGGAACAATAGTCAGAAGCAAAGTCCCTCCTGGTCAATGGACTGCTATTAGTCTGCCTAAAGGTAAGGAAGTGTTGAAGAGTGTAGGGGCTAGCGTTTTGGACCCAGGAATCAACCATGTTTCTAACATGGGAGGAGAACTGGCTAGAGCGATTGAACCAGATCCTCCAGATGATGCTCAGGTTAAGAAGGGAACTGGGAGCAGGTATCGAGATCAAAATCTTTTGGTTAATGAAGGAAGTATACCCTCGGGAACAGATATGCTCATGAAGTGTTTTGAGGATCACAATACTTCATCCAAATCTGATGATTTTATATCATCAGGAACAACTCCAAAATGAAAATTCCTATGTAAATACTGTGCAGGTCAATCAGAAAGTAATGTTTTACAACAACATATCCCCTAGAAATGACAAATTTACAGGGGGGTGTTTGTCGAAGATAGGTCACTTCAGACTTGTCAAACAAGTGAACAAAACAACCTTTCCCCTAAAGTTTCCAATGATTAACACCCTATCATGGAATATTAGAGGGATAGGATCTCAAGGATCCGTAGAAAGACTCAATCTACTACAACAACAATTTCAACTTCCCTTGATTTCTCTTCAAGAACCCATGGTGGATAGTGGGAAAATGGAGAAATTTAGAAGAAAACTAGGGATTCAAAATGCTTACAACAACTGCTCTATGGATCTTCTGGTCGAATGAAGTTATTGTAGACATTATCCAAGACAAGGATCAACACGTACTACTCAGAGTTGCTCACGATGTTGATCCTGTTTTCTTCCTATCTGTGGTTTATGCCAAATGCACTGAAGAATTGAGAAAGGAATTATGGGCAGACTTAAAGAACATTGCTTCCACTATTTCAGATCCTTGGGGTGCAATTGGAGATTTCAATGTCATTTGCTCCTGGGATGAAAAAATGGGGGGAAGACACCGGAGGAGAGTCTCGATTTCATAGGATGTCTAAATGTTTGTGGATTGCAGGATGCAGTGATTATGATTCCACATATACTTGGTGCGTTAATAGAGACCCTCCAAACACTATTTGGAAAAGACTTGATAGTCTGGTGTATAATTCATCTTGGTTTGATGTCTACAATTACTCACCACTCTAGAACATGTGCTGATGATGCTCCTTTGCTGGTGAAGATGAATAATGTGGTTACTCAACACATCAAGTACTTTAGATTTCTCAATATTTGGACTGAACATAGTGACTACCTGAATATTGTCCAGAACGTTTGGGAGGAAGAAGTAATAGGGAATCCTATGTATGTTCTTCATCAAAAGATTAAGAATACCTGCAAGAAACTCAGCAGCTGGTCAAGACATGCCTTTGGAGACATTTATGAAGAACCCAAAAGATTGGAAGCTCAGATAAGGGCTCTTGAAGATATCAGTATCCATAACAATTCGGCTGACAATAAAAATGAGTTATCAAGATGCAGAGCAGAATACACGAGGTTTATCAAGTTGCAAGACTCCATCCTTACGCAAAAAGCTAGGGTCAACTGGCTTGAGAAGGGTGATGTTAATACGGCCTACTTTCATAGCATTATCAAAGACAAGACAAAAAGGCTTAATATCAGAAAAATCAAGGATGATGAAAATCAGTGGCTAGAAGGTAATAATGCTATTGCTGAAGGAGCAGTGAAGTACTTCAAGACTATGTTCAGCCAAGAGTATCACAATACTAACTGGGAGGACATTAATTGTCTTCCAAGATGCATTACTCATGATGATAATATTATGCTCAACTCCCTTTCCTCGATGCAAGAAATTAAAGATTGTGTTTTTTCCTTGGACCCTGACAGTGCCCCTGGCCCGGATGGACTAAGTGGTTGTTTTTATCAGTGTTTGGCCTATCATTGCCTCAGATGTTCATAGAGCTATTGCAGCTTTCTTTTCTGGAATTGTACTTCCAAAAAAATTCACCCACACGTGTTTAATCATGATTCCCAAAATTGATCACCCTCAAAAAATTTCTGACCTAAGACCTATCAGTTTGTGTAATGTCTCCAGTAAAATCATTTCGAAAATTCTCAACTCCAGATTAGCCACTGTTCTCCCTAAGATTATTTCTAGAAATCAAAGCGGTTTTATCAAGGGTAGGGCTATCACTAAGAACATTCTGCTTGCCCAAGAGATCATCAAGGATATCAACAAACCAAATAGAGGAGGTAATGTTGTCATGCAACTAGATATGACTAAAGTTTATGATAGAGTTTCTTGGACCTTCTTATGTTTAGGTCTTCGAAAAATGGGTTTTGCAGAAAATTGGGTTGATATTATCTATAATTACCTTTCTAATAACTGGTACTCTGTTATTGTGAATGGCGAAAGACACGGTTTCTTCAAATCGACTAGGGGCTTGAGACAGGGTGATCCTTTATCCCCTAGTCTCTTTATCCTTAGTGCCGAGCTTCTATCTCAAATGTTAAATGGTTTACAGGACTCTCCTGGTTATAAAGGTTTTTACATGAACAATAGAGGCCCTAGTATCAATCATCTCACATTTGCAGATGACACCATTTTGTTCTGCAACGGGAGTAACAGATCTCTCCAACTGATTCTTAAGACTCTGAACAAGTATGAGAAGGTTTCCGGTCAACTCATCAACAAGAACAAAAGCTGTTTTTCCATGAATTCTAAAAGTGGTTTGTCTGCCATCAACATACTAAAGATTATCACAGGGATGAGGTATAAAGAGTTTCTTATTACGTACCTACGATGTCCCTTGATTACCGGTAAGAAAAAAATCAGCTACTATTCGGATATTGTCAACAAGGTCATTAATAGAATCAAGGGTTGGCACACTAAATTCCTTTCTACCGGAGGAAGAGCTACTCTTATCAGGCATGTTCTACTAGCTCTTCCTATCCATCTCTTAAGTGTTGTCAACCCAACCAAAGGGACCATGGAGCTGATTGAAAAATGCATAGCTAGGTTCTTTTGGTCTGGCCAAGACACCGGGGGAAAACATCACTGGATCTCTTGGGATAACTTATGTTACCCTTATGATGAAGGAGGAGTAAACTTCAGAAGGATCAATGACATATGTAATGCGTTTAAGGCTAAACAATGGTGGAATATTAGAACTTCTAAATCTCTTTGGAGAGAATTCATGTGTGCTAAATACTTCGTTGACCAACATCCGATCAGTGTTCAATTAGCCAAAGGAAGTTCACTGTTGGAAAGCTCTTCAAGAAATCAAGCACAACACTGAAGAGTATAATCTGTGGAAACTAGGAAGAGGCGAAGTATCCTTTTGGTTTGATAATTGGTCCGACTTAGGACCTCTCTATCTGATCACCTCTTGTCATACTCAAATCAAGCTCAATTCTATTCTTAAAAATGGTACTTGGGAGTGGAATAGTCTTCAAATTCAACCCAATATGGAGCTAAAAAACAAGATTATTAGCCTAGGAATTGTTCTTGACAACAATAAAGATGATAAGGCTATTTGGACCCAGACTACTACAGGGCCATTCAGCATTTGTTCGGCTTGGAGCAACATCAGAAAAAAAAAACAATCGGAACATCTCCAATAATGTTTGGAGCAGCAACATTCCTTTTAAAATGTCTTTTCTCACTTGAAGAGCGATTAATGATAAATTATCTACTGATGATAAAGTGGCAAGATTAGGCATCAATATTCCTCGAGGATGCCACTGTTGTGATGATGTTAACAGAATCAATATAATTGAGACGGTAGATCATCTTTTTTGTCAAGGCGATCATGCCAAGAGAGAGTGGAATAATTTTGCGGGTCCTCTGGGAATCAGTTATAGGAACATCTCTCTGAAGATGCTTTTGATAAATTGGTGGAATTTGAGGACTCGCAACCCCATAGCTGCTTTCATCGCTAAAACTCTACCCTCCATTATTTGTTGGGAATTGTGGAGATTAAGATGTAGTAGCAAGTTTGAGGATGAAAAACCTTCACTCTATTGAACAAAAACTAATGTCATTTTTACTATCTTGCAGGTTACAAGGCTCCAATTTAGCAAGGCCAGAATTGGAGCAACATGGGGTAGCATATGCCAAATATTTGAAGCTGAAATCCAACAAAGGACATTTATCATGGTTAGATGGCTCAAACCACCTACACTGATAGTAAAACTCAATAGTGATGGGAGTTGCCTTCAAGGAAATTGTGGAGGAAGCGGAATAATTCGAGATAATCAAGGCTTTCTGATTTTTGCCTATTTGATAAATCTCGGTCAAGGCACAAGCAACATGGCAGAAACAGCCGCAATGCTATATGGGCTCAACTGGTGTAAGAACAGAGGCTACGACATGGTATGGGGAGAGACGGACTCCATGTTGTTGACTAAATGGATAAAAAAGGAATGGAGACCTCCTTGGGCACTTGGGACCAGATTCAGGAGATTCAGAAGTTAGTTGATTACCATGGTTTTAATATCAGTCACTGTTTTAGGGAGGCTAACAAACCTGCTGATAAACTAGCAGCCCTCAGTCATGGTTTGGTGGGAGTACATGTCTTCAACTCCTTCTCGGAACTTCCTAGACATGTTAAGGGTCTAGTTAATATGGACAGATGGGATTATCCTACCTTCAGATCCAAAACTTTTAAACCAGCAACTATTGTATATGACCCCCCTTGACCTCTGCATTTCTACTAGAGCTACAGTTAGTTTAGGATTAGCTAACTGTTAACTTAGTGGAACAAACCTGCTTTGTCTCTACTCTATGCTCATGTAATCAGTTTGGTATGCCAAACTCAAACTTGTAATTTTTGCTCATCAATGATCAAAGGAGGCAGTTTAATTAAAAAAAAACACGACGTCTGTTCAAAGTTTAATCATCGATAGCATGGTTCATCTATCAAACAAACTTTTTAACCATTACTTTAATATTTTCCTCAGCAATCATAAATACAATATGTAAAGTCAAATTAAAATATTAACCTCCGTGTTCACATCAAACACCATAAGGAAGTAACAACTTATTCTTTATATACAACGAAAAATCTCACAGAAACAAGGCTCAGCTCATGTTACCGAAGAGTTGTATAAATATGCAGAGGCAAGAAACACTTGGAACCCTAATCAGATCTCCTAAATGATATTCCCTAGAAATGCACATGAAAGAACAAGAGAACAAGATGACCTCACTAATCAAAAATCAATCTCTCATATGTCTGGTAAAACTAGACTTTTGAAGATATTGAAGCTTTGCATGGCAGATAGTGATATAGGATCCTCTAATTTTCAGCCTCCAAGAACGAACTGCTTAATGGCTAAAAGTAAACAAAAAAGTCTAGAGAAACTTAGCGGCTAAAACAAGGCTGGCATGCGAACAACAAGTCTGATTATGAATCATGCCTAGATACTAAAATTTTCTCCAACTCTTATCTTTTTTGGCAACACCCTGTCAAATGTATAAAGACGTTTTGCCTTTAATCTATCATATGAGGCTTGCAAAACCTTCAGAAGAGCATTTTTTGTCCAAAAAAATAATCTTCAGAAGAACATTTACAAGCAATAATTCCCAATCTCTTTGAATCCCAACAGATACAACAAGATACCCCTTGTTACCCAGTGTAGTCCCCACAAGTGGGGTCTGGGGAGGGTAGGATGTATGCAGACCTTACACCCCTACTTTTGTGGGATAGAGAGGCTGTTTCCGATGAATCCCAACAGACACACTTATTCAAACTTACTTTGTTACTTCTACCATCAGGTTATTTATTAAGCAAATCGAAGAGTAGCCTAGCAAGAAATCTCTTGGAAGGTTGATCCACATTTTTTCCAACCAAAACAGCCCTCTTATAATGGAACACAAGAAATTTGATTAGCCCTATACCTTTGAAATACATGTTCTAAATGCTCATATAGGAAGCAATGTTATCAAAGGCGGGAAAAAAAAGGATCACTGAGGTCTGCTGGGATTTAAGTGCAAAGCGCAAAGAAAAATGATGGTTTGATGAAGAAAGGTGCAAATTTAAATATAAATGCAATCAAAGAACAATAACTGCAAACACAAAAACAATTATACAAAAAGATATGGAACTGTCTAATTAAGTGAAATAGTTATTGTTTAGTGATGCTCGCTTCAAGAAAGATCCATGCGTGATCAAACGCATCCCTCAGCACCTATCTGAACTAAAGAGCAGTGCAAGAGAGAAATGTAATCAGCCTGCTTTCCATCTAGTTTCAGGGCTTAACCACACCATCACGCAAGCCTTTGACAGCAAAAAACTGAAGTCAACTCCTGGGTCTGAAACCTAGAGAGTTGTTCCAGACAATCTTTTCTTTGTTGTCCAATAAAGGGGGATGTTTACATGTGTGTGTGTAGACATAAGTGAGTCTTAACCAACTTCACCTCATCAGATTCTGAAGATGATGAAGTTTATCAGAAATCACTCATTTTCAACTGAAGCTTTGACTAACCCATGCTAATGTTCTTGCCATCATATTATGATTTATATCCCACAGTTAAAACTACTCTAACTCCCACTTTAAACTGTCCTAATTTGAACCTTTGTTAAATCAAAATGTGTTCACTTTCTTAGAAACACACACACACACACACAAACATATATATATATATATATGTTTGTGTGTGTGTTACTTAGGCCGAGGGTCCATTGGAAACAACCTCTCTACTTGTCAAGTTCCCACCTTATCTTGCAAGTCTATAGTCAATACAATTTGCTTTGATGGCAATCATTGGTCGCTTGCTTGATTGGAAGGACTGATGCAATTATACCTTTCCTGTTCTCGCGACTACTTACTAGCGACTACTTACTATTACTACGTAAATAGTTTCTTTTGGCATTCGTCTTTCTCGCTCATTACTTAGCTTAGGAATAGGGGAAACTGAACATCATTCAAGGAGTAAGGTTGCTTACACACTACCCTTCCCAGACACCACTTATAGGACTACATTTGGTATGTTGTTGTTGTTGTATATATTACTGGAATAAGAAAGTTCAATTTTTTCCAAAAAATTAGCTTTTTTAACTCACTTCTATTAACTAAAATTTCAATTCTCACCTCAATAGTTGATTCCAATCAATATCAATCAACTATGGCCTTAATTCGTACTAATTGGGTTATGAATCATTCTGTTCTATTCAGACTGATTTCATTCCAATACTATGTCAATAAAATTGGAACTAGGAAATAAAACTTCAATAATGCCAATAGATCATTATAATATGCAAAAGAGAGACTCACCAAAGCCCATTTGATCTTTATAAGAAGAAAAAGGCTCATCCACAGGTTTCCTAGGAGTAATATCCTTCACCAATTCATCATACGCCTTCCTCTCCGACGCTTCTTCTAGTTTCCTCAACCGAGCTTTGAGTTCCTCACTTTTTTCTCTAGGTTTTGGACTGCAGAAGACGAAATTGGATCCGGATAACAAGCCCATCAGATCAGGTCGTGTTACAGGGTTAGACCCGATCCAAACCGACCTCAGATGTTTGTATGGTAGCGTGGGATGATCCGAAAGGGAAGACGCGAGTTCTCTCAGATCATCGGCGAGTTCAACTCCCGCGGAAGCTCCGGCGAGAAACAAACGTATGGTCTCGGTGGTTGAAATAATAAGGCAAGCGTTTACGCCGTCGACAACGGTGGTTTTCGTGGTGGCGCCAGTAGTGGAGGGGTGGCTAGAGGCACCATTGTTTTCTGCTGAAGCCATTTTAATTTGAGATTCAGAAGTGAGAATCGCAGAACCAGATATGCATTGAAGTCCTTATGTCCAGCTAGGAGATCAGTAGGAAATAATTTGGGAGCAATTTCCGTCCTGCTTCACATCAAATGAGGAGTATTAAGGAACAATTCAGCTGGAACAAAAGAACAAGGGAAAGAGATGGATACAAATGATGTTGCAAGAAAATCAAATTTGTCATTAATAGGATCAACTAGTGTTGATAATTATGCTTAACAAATATATTATTTTTAAATTTAAAGTTAAATGTCAATACTAGATGAACACAAATCGATCTGGCAAGAAAATCAAATTTGTCATCAATAGGATCAACTAGTGTTGGTACTTATGCTTAACAAATATATTATTTCTAAATTTAAAGCTAAGTGTCAACACTAGATGGACACAAATCGATCTTGCAAGAAAATAATTTTTGTCATCAATAGGATCAACTAGTGTTGGTACTTATGCTTAACAAATATATAATTTCTAAATTTAAAG
>JAJOOS010019480.1:0-29402 GCA_029582725.1 Solanum chiquidenum
TGACTAATTGAATATAATTGTTAGTTAAAAGTAAAGTCTAAACCATTTTCCTTGTGGGATCGACCCCAACCTACAAGTTGGGTTCTTTACTTGATAACGATCGCTTATGCTTCTGAAAGGAGGTGTAATTTGAGCGTATCAATATAGCATAAGGTCCGTGTCTAAAAAAGTGTCTAGAAAATGTAAAAAGAAAGGCCTAACGATAGCTACATGTGCAGGGTTGATAAGCAAAATCTTCAGGAAAAATTCTATTGCAGAGGTCTACGGACCCCATCGACGGTCCATGGTTCATTCCACAGACCGTGAATGGCGTCCGTAGATCCCAGGTAAAGTTCTATGAATTTTCTAAGTGTGAGAGTGACCTACGGATCCCATCTACGGACCGTAGGCTGACCAACGGACCGTAGATGGGGTCTCGTGGGTCCAAACCCTAGTTCTGTCTGACACAACCCGGACCCCTTTTAAAAAAAATCCCCCCATTTTCTAATCATTTCCCACTTCTAATATTACATCCTAACCGTTTCTAAACCCATCAAATTCCTAGAATCTCTCCATATTACCACCACTCACCCTTTAATCACTCCACATTCATCCTTCAATTTACCAAATCACTCTCCTTTCCCCCCAAATCCCTTCATCCCTATTTTCAGAGTTATGGTGTCCGGGTTCGGTGCGAAAGGCGAGGTAAAAGGTTGTTGGAAGTCTAGAGTCTTCGCACAATCACCCCATTTCCTTTTCTTGTAAGGTAATCGACTTTGCTTTCACTTTTAATTTCCGATTCCTTGATGTTATAGAAAGTCAAGATTTGGGTCTTGACCTTGGGTAGTTGTTGTATGAAAATGCATGCTAAACTAAAAGTATAAACACCTTTGGGATGATAGATTGTGATTGTGTGTCTTCATATTGTGTAAAATCAGTGAAATACGAGTCTAAATGCAAGTTTCGACTTAGGGTTCCTAGTATTGTATGCAATACCTATCAAAAACTGAGTAATTAGAACCCTTAGAATGACGAACTAGCATAAAATGTGTTGAAATGCATGATTAGACTAAGGGAAATTGTCTGAATTGGTTAAACTGGATTTCGAATCAAAGCATGTCTGATACCTAGCACAGACCTGATCCACGAGACCCCTTCTATGGATTGTAGGTCATTCTACGAACCGTAGATCAGGTTCGTGGTTGGCGGCACATAGCAATTCCACTAAGTGTGGAACAACGGAGGTGGACTATGGTCCGTAGGTCAATCTACGAATTGTTCTGGACATTCGTGGTTCCTACCAGAACCCACCTATTTAGGACTTCTGATCTACGAAGGGGATCCACGGACCGTAGATATCCTCCGTAGGTAGCCACTGAAGCCACTGTCTGATTTTTTTTTGGTTTGTTCTAAAAACAATTTGAGTGTGTTTTTAGGTAGTATTAGTACTAATTCTCCTTCCACAGGTACTATGGCCCCGAAGAAAGCTATAGCCGTCAAGGGTAGATCCAAATCTGTGGCGTCGACTTTTCGGCTAATAAATGAAGACACTGATGCGGAGAAGGACCCCGAATATGTCCCCCCACTGGAAGGACATCACCCATAACACCCCGGGCTACTCAAAATCAGTCCAAAAAGGTGGTCCCCGACGTAGTCACTGTCTCCTAGTCTAATGAGGAGGACACAATGATCGGGTCACCGACTGGGTCTGCCTCAAATTCTGAGTCCGCATCTGCTGCAGGGTCTCCTTCTTAGTCTGCCACAGGCTCGAGTTCACATGGTAGGGCTTCCTCGTCTGATGAGGCCAGTAGTTCGGGGGTGGTTCTAGTACCACCAAACAAAGACCCTCATTTGGTTGCTGAATAGCCTAATAGATGGTGTGTAGAGGGTAAATGAAAGATATATAGAGACGCCTCGATGTTGAATGAGAAGAGGGTGAAGGCCCAACAAATCACTGAGGAGCACACAGTTCTCACAGGGAGCCTACACAACATACCCGACATTCATCGGCTCTTCCAGAAACACAAGTGCGATAGGATGGGTCAGAACCCCGAGACTTATGGCGAGGAGATTGTGAGGGAGTTCTATGCTTCCTATGATGCCACACTTCGGGGCTCTATCGACAGACGGGCCAAGCCCACGGTCGAGGACCTACTCACTTCCATTTTAGCCCGGGGTGTTTCTGTGGACATATCACTGGTCACTATCATCCAATTCCTCTACGGTCTGGGCACCTCTTGGGCACTCAACACTGGATAATTTGACTATCGGTGGGATATAGTGAGGGGCGGTGAGTTCCAGCGGCATGTAGAAAAGAGGGAAGCTGTCCTACTTTGGTTAGCCAGGTATATAGCAGTGGATGGACAACCCGTGAATTGGGTAAGCACACCGCGTTTGGGTATTCAGAAGGCCACCCTAAACTTGGTGGCCAAGTTCTTCTGGCTTCTGGTACGCAACAAGACATCGCCCACTAAGGCCGATATTGTACTTACTTGGGATAGAGCGGTGATGGTTGCGGCTCTAGTAGCTGGGTTCAAGATAGACTGTGCCCGCATGTTGTTAGCAGAGATCCATGAGAGGGCGTTCAAGACTACCACTACTCTACCCTTTATGTGTATGATTTTTCAATTGTGCAGGGATGCTAGGGTGCCTATCTGACATTGTGACAACTTGGTACAGGCGACCGGGACACTTGATATTGGCCTTATTCAGGATGCGGCCAATGTAGCTGCCCCACGACTTGGTCCACAGATTGAGATGCCGCCATTAGGAACATATTTAGTAGTTGACGTGGAGTAGATGCAGGGTGATGACCCTGCCCCTCCATCCCACACTGACGATGCCCCAGGCTCCCCATCTTAGGCTGCCAGTCGGGTACCTAGCTCGTCCAGAGCCACCCCACCTTCTGGAGCTTCTGTTGTGCCTTTGGCCCGACTTGAGAAATTGGAGGCACATATGGCCACACTGCTTCATCATGTGAATCCATGGATGCAGAAGTCTATTGCAGAGTCCGAAGAAATGATGGAGTGGAGGATGGAGCCCATGATGGACCAAAAGGTCTAGACCATTCATAAGTTCCTGGATGCCTTCGAGTTGAGAGTCCTCGAGCGACCATCCCCTTCTACAAATCTGTCCTCTTTCCAGACCGAGTTAGACAGTCTCTGGGTCGAACTTGATGCCATCATTTCCCCACCCACAGATGAACCAGAGTCTGTACATAATGTGTTAGCTGATGATATAGTGCTTGGTGTTTTATTCAGCGAGGACAAAGCACAGCCTGAGCCGACCCGTGCCCAAGAGAAGAGGCCCCATTCTGGTCATATTTCTGACACTAACGAGGAGGCCCGAACAAAGAAGCAGGATCATCAGTAGAATGAGCAGGCTAGAAAGGCTTCCATTGTAGATAAGGAGATGCGCCAGTAGAGGGCTCGTGAGAGTATTATTGGAGCCTCGAGTTCTACGCTCGTTACTGAGGTTGTTGATGCTGGGAGAGATGATGTGAGCACCACTGATGGTGCGGTAAGAGTAGTTGATAACACTACTGAGGGTGCAATGATAGATGATGTGCGCACTACTGAGGGTGACCCAAGTGTTGTTCCAGCGGGCTCCGAGAAATTGGACCCACCCTCTTGTTGATAAGTCTTTGGCGCTATGCGCCACAGGTTTGCTTGACCTAATCCTTTATTATTTACTTGTGTGCATTGGGGACAATTGCACTCTATTTTGTTGGGGTGGGGTAAATGAATTGTGAGTGATAGGGTGAAGTCTGAGTAACCCAACTCATAATCCTCTCTTGGGGTTTTCTTGCATGCGTTCTTTTTCCACAAGAGACTGTGTTACTTTCTGTTGAACCTTTTATGTGGTAGGATTGTACGTGTAGAAGCATGTGAAAGAATGAAAGCATGATGGCATAATAAAGGAAGAAAAATGATACCCGTCCAAGATTTGTGATATGTGCTAAAATCTGTAGGCTAGAATGAGTTGAATGTGTTGGCTCTGAATATGACATGAAAAAGAACCAACTTGATTTTATGACTTAACCTAAAACTTGAACTGGGTAATCTGATAATGAAACTATGTGCCAAGAGTGTGTGAGAATGGTTGTTTGTTCAGACAGTTTGTGCCAATCTAGAACTTTCCCCATTGGTCCTGCTAGAAGTTAGGAAGTGATCATAGGCCATTGTTCAAATTAGTCCACTTAAGCCTAAAACGATCTAACCAAATGATAGCATTATTCCCTTTTGATCCAAATATTTGAGCCTAAAATTGACCATTCTTTTGATTCACCTAACTCACCTTCCCTTAAAAACCTTGTCTTGGCACCGGTCCCTCCTTGGACATGTGCACCTTGACTTAGGCCAAAAGCCTAAGTTGAGGGTGGTTATGCCCAAAAGTTATCTTGATCTTGGCCCTGGTCTGACATCGGACATTGTGCACCTCAACTAATGCAAAATGCATAAGTTGAGGGTGGGTATGAAAAAGGAAACCAAATGGAAAAAGGGGTATGAAAAGAGTTTAGTGTTGAAAAGAGAAAGAGTATGAAAGAGGATGTGACTTTGTGCAAAAGAAGCAAAAGAAAAGTGAAAGAAAAAGAAGAAAGTGAAAGATAAGAGTCAAAAAGTCAAAAGTCACATCCATGTTGCAAAGAAATAAGGGAAAGAGCTTAAAATGGAAGGATGCCAAAAATAGTTCAAGGAAGAGGTAAAAAGCCAATGTAATGTCAAGGAGGGCAAAAAGTCACCAAAAAGTACCCAAATGTACCACACCTGACCCTGAGCCTACGTTACAAGCTAAGAAAGTCCTATAGTAATTCTAGCAACTAGTTTGGAGAGTCTAAGCAGTGAAAATAAGGGCAAGCATATGGTATTGAGCACTAATTGTACTTGAAATTACTTCTGAGCGTGAGTGTTGAATGAATCCTTGTACTCAAAATTATATTCATTGTGTGAAAAAGGGATTTCGTTTGATGTAAGGGCACTAGTTACATTGTCGGAAAGTTGGTACCTTAGTGATAGCAAAATAATGTATGTTGTGTGTTGATTGGTCGATCTTTGTCATATTTTGATCCGCATGAGTTAGCTTGTTGAGTCTAAGAGAAAAGATTTAGAGAAAATATTTGCACTCGAAAAGAGAGTCGGGATAGAGAGCATGTGATTGTTTGTTCTTGAATGCTTGCTTCTATACAAGTGTCGTTTAAAGTCTTAGTGCATCGCTTGAGGACAAACAACGAATTTAAGTTGAGGGTGTTGATATACCGTGAGTTTACGGTATTTTTAATACATTTCACTTAAGAGTTGTGTGTGTCTAGGGCCATTTTGCATTGGTATTAATGTATTTTTATCATGTTTGCAGGAAATAAGTTCGGACGTGGAAGTATGCGACACAGCTGAAGAATTGTGCAGAAAAGGGCATCTACGTAAGTGATTGACGGACCGTAGGTCCATTCACGTTCCGTAGATTGTGTTCGTAGATGGGCAGGCAATGCATGAAGAAGAAATCAGGGAATTCTTGACTAAGTGTGGAACCATGAACTCAAACGACAGACCGTAGGTCGACCTACGGGCCGTCCTGCAAGTCCGTCAAATGCTTCAGAGAGGGGGTTCCAGTACCTGATTTTGAAGATTCTAAGTATGGAGCTACGGAGGAGGATCCACGGTCGGTACTGTTGGTACGTCGATTGAAGCTGAGAAGTGGAGATTTTGAAATTGAAAAAATGCCTAAGTCTTGAGTCACGGAAGGGACCTACAGACCGTAGGTCAGTCCACAGTCCGTAGGTCAGTGTCGTAGATCGAAACCGCGTCTGAAATTGTATTTCCTTATTTCGTTTCCTTTTTAGTTGGGACTTGTTTTTCTATATATAGGGTATGTAAACCTCATTTTTTTGTGGGGGAGGGGGTTAGACTTGATTATTTTTAGTTCTAGTTTTTGGCTTTGGAGATTAACTTGCAACTTTAGCAATTCTTAATTTCCTAAGTTCGTTTTGAAGATTTTGACTTCGCAATTCAAGTTGAGATTCTGGGTTTATTCTTCTCATTATGTAAGTTCATAATTTCTACAGCTAAAAATATGAATTGTGTTTTTGCTACTATGGGTAACTAAATCCACAACTAGGGTTGTGGGAACCATGATCGATTAACAACGTATGCATAGTAACTAAGTAATTCTTGAATAGTGTTATTGCATGCATTCAATTTTTTTTCATTTAGAAGTCTTTTTAATGAGTGCACGCGTTAGAAGTCGCCTTGTCGGTACTTGCCGGACCAAGGAGGTAGTTAATAAGAAAAGAATTATCAACATAGATTTAGTGTGGTACTATTTAATAGTCTAATGCCGATTTGCGCGAGAGTGAAAACTAAGCGATACATCGATGTGATGTCTAATATGAGGTAACGATAAGAGTTAGTAAATTATACACATGTAGCCAGACCAAGGTGCGGGGTAAAATTCTCTAGTTGCCGAACCAAGGAATTAGAGATACCTAACTTATCACTTTGCATGTAATACACTAGGAAAGGATTACTATTACTAAGATTACCGCGTTATGAGCTTATGGGGAACATGTACACCCTAGTTTCTCTCTCATCTTGATAACAATAAAAGTTTGAATCTTGCTGACTAATTGTTCACATAACTTTCAAAATTTGTTTCACACCCCCCCCCCCTTTAATTACTTGTTTCGGAAGTACGTTGACTAAAAGAATATAATCGTAAGTTGAACTTAAGTCTAAATCATATTCCTCGTGGGATCGACCCCAACCTACAAGTTGGGTTCTTAACTTGATAACGATCGCTTACACTTCTTTAGGGAGGTGTAATTTGAGTATACCAGTTATACGGACAAGGGTGCTCTAAACGACCCGTTTTGGCTTACTAGTGAGCAAAATTTGGCCCTATATAATGATTTTAAACCCCCAAATCACCCAAATTTAATTCATTCTCTTAAATTTCCAAAAGTTGATCAAGCTCCTCCACTAAAATATTTTTCTCTCTAAAGAAAGTAAAAGAAGTCAAGTTAGGGTTTCAATATCAAACCTCCAATTCACCAAATTTCTTAACGGCTTTGAACTCTAAGGTATGATCGTCTTCATCTATGGAGCTCTTTCCTACATAGCGTTCCTAAATTCTCAAATTTTGAAGTTAGAAATCTCCAATTGAAGTTAGGGTTTTCTTACATGTCATTGGTTTCTTTCAATGTTGATCCAATTGATTGTTTTATGATTTTTTATGCATGAATTGAAGTAATTGCACGTTTTAAGATAAATCCCATGAACCCATGCTTAACCCATATTTTATAAGCTATGATGATATAATGTGGGTCTTAAATCATGAAAGATGAATTTATGAAGATATGCATGTCCTTTTGATGAGATTGATGTAAATGAAGTTGAGGATGCATTGACATTAAAACCATGATGAAGCTTATGAATTAATGAAAAGAATGCCTGTTTATGAAAGTATGTTTATGACTCAAGTAAGAAAAGATGAAGATATCTATATGTTCTATGAAGCTTGGCCACATAACATGAATGCCATCTAGACTTTCCCTCAATGCTTTTCAGGCTATTTTCCTAAACTAGGTCTTGATTAGTATGGTATCCGGATATTGCCATCAATGATTATACATCAGAATTTCAAAACTATTTCCATTAGTAGTAGAGCATTTCTAGCATGAAGTGAATGACTATGGGTCTTAAATGCTATTATGAAAAGATCATGGATGGTGAAAGGTTTTATCACGCATGGTCTAAGAAGATATCCTATGATAAGACAAGCGGTGAAGACCCATGTCTCTTAATGAGAAGACTAGTTAAGATTAATAACTATTTTGTGAGATTTATGTTTATCACCGAGTAGACAGGTGGCCACCACCCATGTCCCATAACTATGTGCCACCATAGAATAATTGTCTTAGATAGACGATGATTGTCATAGATAGACTTTAGCTAGTGGATCCACGTAAGCTAGAAGTTCATGGTTCTACCTTGGCAAGGATGAAACTCTCTTTTTAGTATGGGAGCACTACACCTGATTCCATGTTGTAGCTCACATGGTCTCTATCTCGGTTGATGCTACTTCCCACAATAAAATTTAACTAAGGTTACTTCAAAATGTATCTCACATGTGTTCAAATATGATTTTACTGGCATTGATCATGATTACGGTTTATGTTGTCTAACCCTCTTATCTTATGTTTTAAATTGGTCTTTGCATATAACGAAAAGTCCTTTTAGCATGATTTCATAAGTTTTATGCATTCCTATCATACTTCGTACATTTTTTTAACACATACTCTTGCACGTTGTTTCACTAATATAGGGGACGACGCTCCTATTCCTCTTCTTCGTGGCTAGATCCACTTAGTAGACATTGAAGATTGGTAGTCCTCACGTTCTGAGGACTAAAATTTAATTGCTTATTGTCTTTATATTTTTGGAGATTGTATGTGATGTACAAGTTACATCCCGATCACTTTTGATGTAAAAGACAGCTTTTGAGACAATGTAGACTGTTGTTTTATTTTTGACAAACTCTTTCATGATATAAACTATCTTTTTAAACTCGTTAATTCTATTATCTTGGTTATCTATGCTAAGTGGATTGTGTAGGGCCTTTCTGGGTCTTATATGTCATGTCATACTTAGGGATTCTTTGGGTTGTGACAAACTTCGTATCAGAGCACAAAATTTAGAAATGTCCTAGGATGTCTCATAACCCACATCGATTAAGGTAATGTTCATGAGTATGAAGCACGCTACAGTTTTGAATGAGAAGCTATAAGATGTGTTAGGAAGTTATACTTCTTTCATTACTCTAAGGTCGTGCGAAAGAGTTTAACTCTAGGTGCCCTTCTCTCCTAACCCCTGTTTATGCTTTCCCAAATATGCCTCCATGAAGGAATCCCATGTGAAAGAATGTTCGTGAGAATGTGAGACAAGAGGTTCCCCAAGTGTTGGTCAACCCTTTGGCTGAGAAAATGGTTAATGATAAGTTTTGAGTCGTGATATACCATGAGTTTACAGTATTTTGATGCAATTCACTTAGAGTTGGTGTGTGTCTTGGGCTATTTTGGATTAGAACTGATGTTTTGTGTATAATGTTTACAGGAAATAGGTTTGGAAGCAGTTAAAAAAGATGCGAGCTTAAAAAAGTGCTAAAGTAGTAACCAATGGTGCCATCCACATACCGTGGATGGGAAGTCGTAGGTCTTGGACTGGGAGATGAGTTGTAGCAACTCAAACCACTGAGTGCCAGCACGGACCGTAGCCCAGTCCACGGACCATAGGTGGTGCATCGTAGGTGGAACATCAGGGAAGTCTGACAAGTGTGGAACCACGGAGCAAGACGACGGACCGTAGGTAAACCCACAGTTTGTCCTGCACGTCCGTCATTGATGATCTGAGAGTTGAAGGTTCCAGTACCTGATGAAATTTCTAAGTGTTGAGCCACGGAGGGGACTTACAGACCGTAGGATGACCCATGGTCCGTAGGTCGAAGCATCATCTAAAACCGCGTCCTGCCAGTTATTTCCTTATTTTGTTTCCTGTTTTAGTTAGGATTTGTTTTCTATAAATACGAGTTATAAACCTCATTTTTTGAAGTCAGACATTATTGTAAACTCTTAGTTTTGGTGTTTTTGGGAATTAACTTGCAAACTTTAGAAATTTGATTTCCAGATTTTGTTTTATAAGATTTTCACTTTCAATCGAAGTTATGGGGTTTCATCTATTCTAATTGTAAGTTCATGAATTCTTTCTTCTTAATTATGAATTGTGTACTCTCAAACGTGAGTAGCTAAATCCACAACTAGGGTTATGGGAACCATGAGAAATTAACATAGTATGAATAATAATTAAGTAATTCTAGAATAGTTTTTATGCATGTATTGTTAATTCTTTCATTTAGAAGTCTTTTTAACGAGTGCACGCATTAGAACCTGCCTCGTTGCTACTTGCCAGACCAAGGAGGTAGTTAATGAGAAAAGAATTAACAACAAAGATTTAGTGGATTCTATATAATAGTCTAATGTCAATTGGAGCGAGGGTGAAAACTATGCCATACATTGATGTGATGTCTAATCTGGGGTAAAGGTAAGGCTTAGTAAAGCATACACATGTAGCCAGACTAAGGTGCGAGGTGAAATTCCCTACTTGAAGGACCAATCACTTAAGGATACCTAACTCACCAACTTTGCATGTAAAACACTAGGAAATGATTATTATTATTAGTATTACTGCGTTCAGAGCTTATGGGGAACACACATACCGTAGTTTCTCTCTTATATTGATAACTTAAAGTGTGAATCTTGCTTACTTGTTACTTAATAAATAATCTATTACTTGCTTACAAAACCCCCCCTTTTTGTTTACTTGTCTCGAAAATAGTTTGACTAAACGGATATAATAGTGAGTTAAGTTTAAGTCTGAACCATATTCCTCGTGGGATCGACCCCAACCTACCAGTTGGGATCTTTATTTAACAATGATCGCTTATACTTCTTTAGGGAGGTTTAATTTGAGTGTATCAAATTTTGGCACCGTTGCCAGGGAATACAATTTTTTGATTAAGTTTAACTACATTATTGAACTTTCATCAAGTAAATCCTGATTTTACATTTTCTTTTGTTTTTGTTTTCTACTGGTTTCTACTCTAGTGTATGCCAAGTAGTTGGAGTCGAGGCGAACCATTGATCCCCTACGATCTAGAGTTGAGCAAAACTTTGCGAAAAATGAATAATTAAGGGGTTCACAACAATCCAATCGAAAGAATCTAGGTGATGGAGTTGAATTGCAGCCTCTTGGGGTTGTAAATGTGCACGCTCAGGTTCATGGTGGTAATCTAATCGGAGATGAAGAAAGGGTGCAGAATCCGCTAGCACTGAGGTTGCGTGATAACTACACGGTTGACTTCAATACAATTGAATCAGAAGGGCCCATTGTTCTTCCTCCTCTACCTCCGGGGCATACATTTGTGGTAACCAGCAGTCTGATGCAAATGTTACAGAACGGGGCTTGTTTGCCGGTCTAGTTTTCGAAGATCCGCATGGTCACATGGCTAAATTGAGAAGTGTCTGCAAGAGTTGTGTAGGGCGACCGTAATTGGACATGGATGTCATAGGTTTGAAAGTCTTCCCTCTATCATTGACCAGTGATGCTGCAGTGTGGTTTGCTGAGCTTCCATATAATTCAATTCATACACGGGACCAATTACATAATGTGTTCATGGGAAAGTATTTTCCAATGTCCAAGAAGCTAAACCACAAGGATAAATTAAATAATTTTGTAGCACTACCTGGAGAGTCTGTGAGCAGTTCTTGGGATAGGTTCGTTGTGTTCATCAGAAGTGTTCCAAATCACCGCATAGATGACGAGTCATTGAAGGAGTATTTATATAGAGGGAAGGATACCAATGGAAAGGTTGTGCTAGGTACTATTGTTGGAGGATCCTATGGTGAGTGCAGTTTTTGAGGAGATCACTGAAAAATTGGAGAAGATTTCCCATAATAGTAAGGCATGGAGCATTGGAAAAACTTATACCGGAAGAAGCACGTTTGTTGTCCAAGCTGCACCAGATCAATCTAATGATGACATTCATGGGGAGATGGCTCAAATGAGCACAAAACTTGGGTTGGTATTGAAACATGTTAGTGGAAATGAAGAAAAGGTGAACACGGTAAATTACCTAACTAGAACTCCACCGCCACCAGTTGAGGAATGCTACTATGAAGAGGATGCATATTTGGTGAATGATTAGACGGGGGGTTTCCGAGCCAACGCCTAAGGTTCCAACTCGGATAATTGTCACCAGGGTCAAGGAAACCAAGGTTGGAATTATGGAAACTACAATCGAGAGGGAAACTATGTCTAAGATGGGAACTACAATCGTGATAACAACTATAACCAGAACAACTATGGTAAGAGGAATAAGAGAGTTGGGCCCTATGTTCCCCCTGGTAATAGAGAATCTGGCAATAGCAAGGCTGGGGTTAGTATGTCACGCATTGAGGATACGATGCAGAAGATGATGAAGAGGTTTGATGCGACTGATGAGAATGTGAAAGATATGCGAAATGACTTGTCTGGATTGGTCAAAAAGTTTATGCCCATGCAGTGCGATCAAGCAACTTGAGCAATAGCTTAGTCAGTTGTCCACTACTGTGAACCCACGTCAGCCTGGCACACTTCCTAGCAACACCATTCAAAATCCAAAGAATGATGGACATTGTATGGAAATCACTACTAGAGGAGGTAAATAGGCCATTAATCCCCCTATACCGTCTGAGGTTGAAATTATGATAGAAAAATATGTAGATGACATTGAGGTTATCGGAGAGTAAAAAAATGTTACAGAGAAGGAAGCAAGGTGACCCAAAATGTTGTTCCCATGCCTAGGCCTCCACCTCCATTCGCACAGAGATTGGTGAAGAAGACCGAAGAAGGAAAATACCGCAAGTTAATAACTATGTTTAAACAGCTTTCCATCAATGTTCCATTGATAGAAGCTTTAGAGAATGCCTGAGTATGAAAAATTTATGAAAAAATTGGTGACCAAGAAGAGGGCAGTCAGTTTTGAGAATGATGAGAGATTGCAACATTACAGTGCTATTGCTACTAGGTCACTTGTCCAAAATAAAGAGGATCTTGGAGCTTTCACTATTCCTTGTACCATCGGCATATTGCACTTTGCGAAAGCTTTGTGTGATTTGGGTGCTAGCATCAACTTGATGCCGTTATCCATTTATAAGAAGTTGGTTAGGGGATCCAGAATTGATAGTGATGCGTCTACTCATGGCCAATAGAACTGTGAAGAAGCCCATTGGTGTTCTCCAAGATGCCCTTGTGAAAGTGGAGTCATTCATTTTTCCGGCAAATTTTGTGATACTTGATTATGAGGTTCCCATCATCTTAGAGAGACCATTCCTTGCTACTAGGCATGCCCTAGTCGATATGGAGAGAGGTCAGATGAAGTTCCAACTGAATAATAAGGAGGTAACATATAATATCTATAAGTCTATGAACCCGGAAATCGATCTCGTGTCGATATCAGTGGTGAATCATCTTGTGTAGCGAGGTTCTAAAGTATCTATTAAAGAGAGGTTGGGTGTTGATGTATAGGAAATGGTAATGATGATTTTTGATGGTGATGGTATTGAAGACTACGCTGAATTAGTTGCCGCACTTGATAGGGTCGAATTCAGTTCCAAACTGAAAAGATTGGAGTTGGATATGAAGAATCACGAATCTCCACCTGCAAAACCATCTGTGGAAGGGCCTACAAAATTGGAGATCAAGGCTCTACCATCTCATTTGAGGTATGTATTCTTGGGGAGAGATGGAACTTTACCGGTAATTATTGCTGCTGATTTGAGTGAGGAACAAGTAGAGGCATTAGTTTCTATGTTGAAGAGGTTCAAGCGGGCTATTGGATGGACTATTGCGGACATTATTGGGATCCCTCCTGCATTTGTTCTCATAAAATCCAACTCATGCCGGACAACAAACCAAGTATTGAGCACCAAAGGAGACTTAATCCACCTATGCAACAGGTAGTAAAAAAGAAAATCATCAAATGGTTGGATGCTATATTCATATACCCCATTGCAGATAGTAGTTGGGTCTGTCCTGTTCAGTGTGCACCTAAGAAAGGTGGGATTACTATTGTTCAGAATGCGAAAAATGAGCTGGTCCCAATGAGGCCAGTGACTGGATGGAGGGTATGTGTGGACTACCACAAGCTAAAAGCCTGGATAGAAAAATATCACTTCTCGTTGACGTTCATGGATGAGATGGTGGATCATCTTATTGGTAAGGGTTGGTATTTGTTTCTAGATGGGTATTCAAGATACAATCAAATATCCATAGCTACGGAAGATCAAGAGAAAACCACATTCACATGTCCATATGGGACTTTCGCCTTCAAAAGTATGCAATTTGGGTTGTGTAATGCTCCAGCGACTTTCATAGGTGCATGATGTCGATAATTTTTTAGATATGGTAGAGGACACGATTGAGATATTTATGGATGATTTCTCTGTGGTAGGTGACTCATTTAATGGTTGTTTGACGCATCTGGCCAAGGTAATGAAACGATGTGAAGAGTGCAATCTTGTGCTCAATTGGGAATTAAGGCCACGTCATGGTGAAAGAAGGTATAGTTCTGGGTCATCGCATTTAAGAAAAAGGTATTAAGGTTGATAGAGCCAAAGTTAAGGTAATAGAAGATCTTCCACCACCTATCACTATTAAAGGTGTTAGAATTTTCTTAGGCATGCAGGTTTTTACTGGAGATTTATTAAATATTTCTCTAAAATTGCACACCCATTGTGCAAACTACTCGTAAAATAAGTGTAAGTTCAATTTTTATGATGCTTGTCTGAGAGAATTTGGAGAGTTGAAAACAAGATTAGTATCACCACCTATCATTATTTCACCAGATTGGGGGAAACCGTTTGAAGTGATGTGTCATGCGAGTGGGGTGGCTCTTGGTGTGGTATTATAACAGATGCGAGAGAAGATTCTTCATTCGATTTACTAAACTATGACTGAATAGGAACTCCTTGCTGATGTTTTCACATTTGAGAAATTTCAATCCTACTTGCTTGGTACTAAGGTCATTGTACATACTGACCATTCTGCATTGAGGTACTTGATTGTTAAAAAGGAT
Source organism: Solanum chiquidenum (assembly GCA_029582725.1). Classification (NCBI taxonomy): domain Eukaryota; kingdom Viridiplantae; phylum Streptophyta; class Magnoliopsida; order Solanales; family Solanaceae; genus Solanum; species Solanum chiquidenum. The sequence continues at coordinate 14,641 of JAJOOS010019480.1, forward strand.
GAAAAATTGAGGTTGATTAGATGGGTATTGTTGCTGCAAATGTTCGATTTTGAGGTGAAGGATAAAAAGAGGACAAAAAATTAGGTTGCCGACCATTTGTCCAGATTAGAGGAGGAAGCTATGCTCAAGTTAGGAGACGGAGCAAAATTTAATGATGCATTCCTAGACGAACAGGTATTGGCTGCTTCTTATGATCTTATCCCTTGGTTCATTGGTCCATTTGTAAGTTCACATGGGATAAAGTACATTCTTGTTGCGGTTGACTATGTACCAAAATGGGTGGAAGCAATTGTGCTTTCAAACAATGAGGGAAAAAAATGTCACCGCATTTCTGATAAAGAGTATCTTCTCCAGATTTGGTACACCTAGCGAGATTATTAGCGATGAAAGTTCTCACTTTTGTAATAAGTTGTTCAAGGTGTTGCTAGAGAAATATGGAGTTCATCACAATGTAGCTAACCCTTACCATCCGCATTCTAGTGGGCAAGTTGAGGTGTCAAACAGAGAGATAAAGCAAATCCTTGCAAAGACTGTAAACACCAACATAACGGATTGGTCAAGAAGGCTTGATGATGCTCTATGGGCCTATCGCACCGCATTCAAGATTCCTATAGGTATGTCTCTGTACCACCTTGTATAGGGGAAGTCAAGCCATTTTTTGGTAGAGCTAGAGCATAAGGCATTGTGGGAGCTAAAGAAGTTAAAATTTTGATTGGGGCGCTGCATCGAGTCAAAGACTGAATGACATGAATGAGCTTGATGAGTCTCGCCTAAAAGCATATGAAAGTTCAGCCTTGTACAAGGAAAAGATGAAGAAGTATCATGGTCAAAAGATTGAAAAGCGTGAATTTGTTATGGGTGATCTGGTGCTTTTATTCAACTCAAGGTTGCGCTTGTTTCCTGGCAAGCTCAAGTCCAAGTGGACCGAGCCATTCAACGCAAGTATTTCCAGATGGAGTAGTCGAGCTTGAGAACAAGGAGGGAGCGAGGTTCAAAGTGAACGAGAAGAGGATCAAGGTCTACATGGGGAAATCAGAGAGTGTGCAAGAAGTGATTGAGGCGTATTATCTTGATGAAGTCTAGGTAATCAAGGTGTCTGCATCATGTCGCAATGTTAAATCAAGCGCTGCTTGGGAGGCAACCCAAGATGTACAATCTAGCCAACTATAAGTTTTTCTTTTCGATATAGGAGTTTTCTTCTTTCTTTTTGATTTTTGTAGCTCTCTAGATAGGTGTTTATTTTATGTTTCAGTGTTTGACAGATATATAATAAGGTCTGTGTCTAAAAAGTGTCCAGAAAATTTAAGAAGAATATCCTAATGGTTGCTACGTGTGCAGGAACGAAAAGGCAAAATTGGCAGAAAATAGTTGTGCAGTGGTCTACGGTCCCCCATCAACGGTCCATTGGTCAATCCACGAACCGTGGATGGCATCCGTAGATCCCAGGTAAGTTTCCTAATTTTTCTAAGTGTCAGAGTAACCTATGGACCAGACCTACGGTTCGTAGGTCGATCCACGGACCATGGACAGGGTCTCGTGGGTCCAAAGTTAGGGTTCTGCCTGACCCGACCCGGACCCTAATTAATATAACCCTGCACTTTCAAAACATCCCCCACTTCCAAAATTTCCTCCCAACCATTTTTCAACCCTCCAAATACCAATATTCTTGAATTAATTCCCCTAAATAACTCCCATATCAATTACCTACATCTCATACCATCACTCTCCTCTTCTTATCTCCCTTTTCTCTTCCTATTCACTCCTATCTGCTTCCCCAAGCGATTTCACGGTCCGGGTACGGTGTCCACATTGTTCTAGGAGTTTTGGCAGTCGATCACACACTCACCATTGTTTTTTACTTGTAAGGTAAGTTGATTTCACCTAAACTTTTAATATTTCATAGTTTCATATTGAAATCACAACAATGAACTTGACCTTGGGTTGTAAATCAAGTATTTAAATGTTGAATTGTATTTACAAACACCATTTGAATGACGGTATGTGAGTGTGTGAGTAAAATCAACAAAAATCTATAGGTTGTTAGGTCTAATAGGAAGTTTTAAATTAGGGTTTCATCGTGTTGATAGTGTAGAAAGTTAAATCGTGTGTAAATTGGACCCCTTAGGATGATGAACTATCGAATAATGTGTTGAAATGCATGTTTAGACTTAATTGAGTCACTACTTGATGAAATTATGCATTGAGTCAAAATTAAGGAGAAACCTGGAACAGAACTAACCCACGACTTCAACCCATGGACCATAGGTCAATCTACGGACCTTAGGTCGAGGTCCGTGGACCAGTAGCACACATAAAATTGCTTAAGTGTAGAACCACAACGTGGACTACGGTCCGTCGTTCCATCAATAGACCGTTCTGCACATCTGTGGTTCCACCATCTTAGACTCAAAAATGGGAACTCTGATCTACGGAGGAAATCATGGACCGTCGTTCCATCGACGAACCATAGGTACCTATCGTGGATCAACAATTCACCTACTGTCCATAATATTTTTAGTTTTTGTTTGGGTCCTATTCCTATTCTAAAATTCTTCCATGTGTTTTATTGCCTTGTTTTGGTTCTAAATAATCTTCCATAGGTACCATGGCTCCAAAGCAAGATCCTACTAATGCACGAGGGGGAAAGTCCAAATTAGTCGCCCCTTGATTTCGGCTGATTGATGAGGAGAGCGACCAGGAGTATGTTCTACCAACCACCAGAGGTTTCCCCACTATACCATGGATCACTAGGAGACAATCCCGGCAGGTGGTGTCTACTAGTGATGACGCCACTGCCCCCAGTCTGAGGAGGGGGCCACATAGGTTGGAGAGACACAATCTGAGTCAGCCTCTCTAGCACTAGTAGAGGCACTGGTTCTTCCTCTAAGGCCGATAGCTCCAACAATATCCTGGTCTTCATTGAGCCTGCACCTAAGGCTGATGAGCTGAACATATGGTGTGTTGCAGGTCAGTTTCAGTTGTATGAGAATGGCATGATGATGAATGAGCAACGACAAATGACTCAGACTGTTACTGATGAGTGCATGTTCCTTACAGGCAGCCTCCATACTGCACCAGCAATTGAACAGATCTTCAAGAAACATAGATTCGAGTGGATGAAATGGTGCATCGGGACCTACAGTGAGGAGATGACCATAGAGCTATATGCCTCCTATGCTGCCACCGTCTGAAATTCAATCTCTAAAAATGCCAAGCCTACAACTCAGTATCCACTTTAGTCCACCTTGGTGCGGGGGTTCCCAGTCGACATCTCAGAGGTCACCATTCACCGGTTTATATATGTCCCATCCCACTCTCTACCCATTAATATAGAAGAATATGACTACATAATGGGCATTGTCCATAGCGGGTATTTCCAGAGAGATGCCGAGCAGAGGGAAGCACTTTTGAGGTGGATGGCATGCCATATTTCTGCAGATGGGGAGCACGCTAAGTGGGTTCGTACTCTTAGCCTGGGTATTAAGAAGGTTGCACTGAGCTTCACTGCGAAGTTCTTCTGGTTGTTGGTTCAGAATAGACTGTCCCCGACTCAAGTGAACAATGTGGTTACATGGGACCGGGCCGTGATGTTGGCAGCCATTATGGCAATTTTGGAGATTGATGTTACCCACATTCTGATCGCAGAGATCTACGAGAGGGTTTTCAAGGCCACCATCGCCCTGCCTTTCCTGTGTTTGATTTTCCATCTTTGTAGGGATGCTTCTGTTTTCGTTTGGCATTATGATCGGTTGCTTGATGCGACCAAGACTCTGGACATCGGCCTTATTCAGGAAAATGCCAACCTTACTGCACCTCAAAGAGAGACCCAGGTTGAGGTCCCACCATTGAGTGCAGATCTTGCTGCTGATGTGGAGCAGGTCCAAGATGATGACTCTACTATTCCATCCCCCACTAATGCACATGCTCAACCCTCCACTACCACTAGCCAGGCCCCGAGCTCATCCTGAGCCATACCTTCTTCAGGGTCCACTCCCATTCCAGTAGATCGAGTCCAGAAGCTGGAGACGCAGATGACCACTTTTCTTCCACATATAAAGCCTTATATGTAGTGGTCTATTGTAGAGTTTGAGGCGAGGATGGAGCAGATGATGGATCAGAAGATTCAGGACGTTCATAAGCACCTGGATCCTTTCGAGTTGAGAATCTTGGAGAGACCCGCCCCTACCATCGATGCGAACGCATTCCAGACTGAGTTGGCTAGCCTTCGTGCTGATGTTGCTTCACTCCTAGCCCCTACTAAGACTAATCTTTTTGGTGATACTATGCTACCACCACACTCTTTCCATACTGCTGGGCAGCTCCCCTGTTCCGGCCACACTTCTAATACTGATGAGGCTCGATGATTGAGAAAGAAGGAGCTCCAGCATTTTGAGGAGGGACAGAGGGCGTCAATACTTGATGATGAGAGGAGACAACAGCGAGCCTGTGAGGTGGATGTCGGCCCATTTGACAGTTTGAGCACTTCTAATGGTGCTACGTTAGTTGGTTAGGGCGCTACTGATGACATCATAGTGTTGATCCAACGGGTTCTAAGAAACCAAACCCACCCACTTCTTGAGAGGTCTTTGGTGCATATGCGCCACAAGTTTGCTTCACCCTATGTTTTACTTTTGATTTTTGTGCATAGGGTGCAATTGCACCTTATTTTGTTGGGGGTGGGGTAAATGGATTATGAGTGATAAGGTACAGTCTGAGTAACCCAACTCATAATCCTCTCTTGGGGTTTTCTTTCCTGTGTTCTTTTCCCCCAAGAGACTGTTTTACTTTCTATTGAACCGGCATGTTTAGGATTGTATGTGTAGAAGTAAGTAGAAGAATGAAAGCATGATGGCATAACAAACATGAAAAAATTGATGCGCATCCAAAAAGTTTGAAATGTTCTAGATATTTAGGCTTGATGAGTTGAATGTGCTGGATCTCAATATGACATGATAAGGAACCGACTTGATGTCATGAATTAAGCTAAAACTTGAACTTTGTAATCAAATGATATGATAATGAAATAATGCTCCAAGTGTGTGTGAGAAAAGTTTGAATGTTCATACAGTATGTGCCAATCTAGGACTTGCCCCATTGGTCCTGCTAAGATAACCTAGGCTAGAAGTTGGGAAATGATCATATGCCCTTGTTCAAATAAGACCACTCAAGCCTAAATGATTCAACCAAAATAAATAAATGTTCCCTTTGATCCAAATGTTTGAGCCTAATGTAGACCACTTCTTTCAGTACACCCAACTCACCTTCCCTAAAATAATTGTCTTGGCCCCGGTCCTTCCTTGGACATGTGCACCTTGACTTAGTCCAAAAGCCTAAGTTGAGGGTGACTAATTCAAAAAGTTACCTTGATCTTGCTCCTGCTCCGACATCGTATATTGTGCACCTCAACTCATGCAAAATACATAAGTTAAGGGTGGCTATGAAAGAGGAAACCAAAATAAATGGGTATAAAAAGACTTTGTGTAAAAGAAAGAATGAGAAAAGAAAAAACTGAAGAATATGTGACTTTGTTCAAAAGAAGCAAAAAGATGAACGACAAAAGTGTTGAAAGAAAAAAAGAAAAATAAAGTGAAACAAAAAGAAAAAAGTGAAAAATATGAGCTATAAAGTCAAAAGTCACATCTGTCTGAAAGATAGTCAAGGGAAAGAGTATAAAAGTTAAAGATGTCAAGAATTGGTTGAGAAAAGAGGTATAAGGAGGGAAAAAAGTCACTAACTTGACCCCGAGCCTACGTTACAAGCTAAGAAAGTCCTATAGTGATCCTAGCGACTAGTTTGGAGAGTCTAAGCAGTGAAAATAAGGGCAAACCTATGATATTGAGCACTAACTTCACTTGAAGTAACTTCTGAGCGTGAGTGTTGACTGAATCATGAAACTCAAAATTCATATATATTGTGTGTGAAAAAGGATTTCTTTTAAAGTGAGGGCACTAGTTAAATTGTTGGAGAATTGCTACTTTGATGATTGTGAAAGGTGTATGCTGTGATGTCTGTTGGTCGATCTATGTCATGTTTTCATCCATATGAGTTAGTGTGTTGAGTCTAGATGAAAAGATTTGTACTAAGGTGATGGAACTGATTAAAAAAGCCATGTGATTGCTTGAGTTTGTATGTCTACTTCTACATAAGAGTCGTTTAGAGTTTAGTGTGTTGCTTGAGGACAAACAACAAGTTTAAGTTGAAGGTGTTGATATACCGTGTGTTTATGATATTTTTGATGCGTTTCACTTAGAGTTTGTGTGTGTCTTGGTCTATTTTGGATTAGAATTGATGTTTTGTGTATAATGTTTGCAGGAAGTAGGCTTGGATGCGGTTGATGAAGATGCGAGCTGAAAAGTGTTGAAGTAGCCACAACCGGTACCATCCATGGACCGTAGGTCCATCAACGAATCGTGGATGGGCAGTTGTAGGTCTTGGCCTGGGAGATGAGTTTTAGTAACTCAAACCACAGAGTGCCAGGACGGACCGTAGCCAGTCCATGGACGGTAGGTGGTGCATCGTAGGTAGAACATCAGGGAAGTCTGATAAGTGTGGAACCATGAAGCAAGACGATGGACCATAGGTTGACCCACGATCTGTCCTGCACGTCCATCATTGATGATATGAGAGTTGACGGTTCTGGTACATGATTAAAGTTTCTAAGTGTTGAGCCCAGAGGGGATCTACGGACAGTATGACAACCCATAGTCCGTAGGTCGAAGCATCGTCTGAAACCACGTCCTGCCAGTTATTTCTTTAATTTGTTTCCTATTTTAGTTAGGATTTTCTATAAATAAGAGTTATAAAACTCGTTGTTAGAAGTTAGACATTATTGTAAACTCTTAGTTTTGGTGTTTTTTGGAAATTAACTTGCAAACTTTAGCAATTTGATTTCCAGATTTCGTTTTATAAGATTTTCACTTTGAAATTCAATTGAAGATTTGGGATTTGATCTATTCTAATTGTAAGTTCATGAATTCTTTCTTCTTAATTATGAATTGTGAACTCTCAAGCATGAGTAGGTAAATCCACAACTAGGATTGTGGGAACCATGAGAAATTAACAAAGTATGAATAATAATTAAGTAATTCTGGAATAGTGTTTATGCATTTATTGTTAATTATTTCATCTACAAGTCTTTTTAACGAGTGCACGCATTAGAACCCGCCTCATTGCTACTTGCTAGACCAAGGAGGTAGTTAATGAGAAAAGAATTAACAACAGAGATTTAGTAGATGCTATCTGATAGTCTAATGTCAATTGGAGCTAGGGTGAAAACTAAGTCATACATTGATGTGATGTCTAATCTGGGGTAAATGTAAGGGTTAGTAAAACATACATCCGTAGCCAGACCAAAGTGCGAGGTGTAATTCCCTACTTGGAGGACTAATCACTTAGGGATACCTAACTTACCAACTTTTCATGTAAAACACTCGGAAATGATTATTATTATTAAGATTACTGCGTTAAGAGCTTGTGGGGAACGCACATACCCTAGTTTCTCTCTCATATTGATAAGTTAAAGTTAGAATCTTGCCTACTTGTTACTTAATCAACAATCTGTTACTTGCTTACAACCCTCCCCCCCTCTTTGTTTAGTTGTCTCGGAAATAGTTTGACTAAACGGATATAATAGTGAGTTAAGTTTAAGTCTGAACTATATTCCTCATTGGATCGACCCCAACCTACAAGTTGGGTTCTTTATTTGACAACGATCGTTTCTACCTCTTTAGGGTGGTGTAATTTGAGCGTATCAAGCCACATTTCATGTATTGGCCCAAGCTATGACGGCTCAAACAAATAGGGAGGTTGTGGCTCTCGTGAACCCAAATGCGGGTACGACAAAAAATAGAGTGAGGGACTTTACAAGGATGAATCCTCAAGAATTTCATGGGTCTAAAGTTGAGTAAAATCCTCAAGAGTTCATTGATGAGATGTATAACGTGTTGATTATCATGAGAGTGACATAATTGGAAAAGGTAGAATTGGCCGCTTATCAATGTAAGAGTGTTGCTCAAGTTTGGCTCAACCAATGGAAGGAAGAGAGGGTGGTTGATCTGGGTCCTATTGATTGGGAGAAATTTAAGGTTGCTTTTCTTGATAGGTTCTTTCCCCTTGAGATGAGGGAGGCAAAGGTAATTTAGTTCATTAACCTTCTTCAATGGGATACGAGTGTGAAGAAGTTTACTTTGAAATTCACACAATTGCATAAATATTCTCCAACTATGGTTGCCGGTCCAAGGTCAAGGATGAGTAAGTTATTTCGGGTGCTTCCGACATAGTGGTCAAACAATGCCTAACCGCCATGCTATTTAAGGAGATGGATGTCTCCCGTGTGATGGTTCATGCACAACAAATAGAAGAAGAAAATCTTAAGGGGAAAACTAGGAATTCAAAGAGGTAAAGAAGGGATGATGATGAGTTCTCACATTCAAGGTCTGATGGAGGTAATTGTTCTCAAGGTAAGGGTAGTAGTGAGCAAATGTGGCCCGCGTGTCTGGAATGTTGAAAAATACATACGGGTGAGTGTCTAGCCGGTTCAAGTACATGTTTTGGTTGTGGAAAGATCGATCATAAGATAATGGATCCTTTGGTTGGTAGCAATGAGGGAGATAATAGTTGACAGGCTCAACCCTACCCTCCTCTGGTCCTAGTGGTGGCCGAAAACAAGATAGGCTTTTATGCTCTTCAAACACAACAAGATCATGAGGGTTCCCTGGATGCGGTAATTGGTAAGTTATGGTCTTTTAGCTTGTGGTTATGCATAACTTGATATTGAGTGTTTCATTGGCTATGGTAAGATTCCATGTATGGTGATTGTGGTTGGAATAGTCCTTGAAATCCTTGTGGAAACTTCTCAAGTGTCTACTTGTATCAATGGTTCTGTGGTTGTTAAGACCTTTGTGTTATTCTTGGGTTGAGGGAGATGGATTTGAAAGGACTAGCGGGATTTGCTCCGTAGGAAAGATAGTGTGCTTCATGATTGGTACAAGAATAAAACTATGTTGATTTTGGAAGAAGTTACTTATTATGGTTTGGTGTGTGAATATTTGAAGGCGATGAGATGTCTTAGTATCCCTATCTTTTTCCATCTATCTCCGAGTCTAAATTGAAGCCTTAGCCCCTCATGGTTCACTCTTTAGGACTCGTGTGTGTCAGTCATCCTCATGTTCCCTCATGCATGCATGCTCATGAAAAATTTGATTTTTTAAAGATACGATTTAGCTTACTTGATTGCTTCATGTTTGTGTGCATTTGAATATGAGTTGCGTATAGACCTTGTTTTACTCGAAATAAAAATAAAAATTACTTGTTTTTGAAAAATCGACTATACTTATTACTTGAAGAGAAATCAATTTTCCAAATAGAGCCGCCACTCAATTTTTGTTAAAGAAATTAACTAAACTTATACAAAAAAATTCAAAAGATTTAAATAGAATAAAATCTTTTGAAATTTAGAGGGGTTCGGGGTTCAATTTACATTCCAAGAAGGTGTTAGGCCCTCGGAATGTCCGTTAACTTGCAGTTAACCAACAATTTGACTAAAGCATTTGACTAACTTGAAAAACTTTAACTAAGTAAGAAAACTCATTTTTTTATTTTTTAAGGAGAATAACTAAAGGGAAACTTTCTAAGGGGAATAATTTATATGTTGCAAGACAAATAATAAAAATAAAGCAAAGCATAAAATATAAATATTTTAATTTGAATGTACAAGGAGAAATGAGTATCTTTGGGAATTAATTAAGTCAAAACCAAAATCAAGATACAGTTAAACAAATATAAGAAGAAATGCAAAGTAAAAGAGAGAGTAAAATTTGGGCTTTTGCCCATGTTCAGGTTGTTAGGCTAATAGGCCCACTCTTCCACCTGTCCTAATTCTATTAAGGCTGCATCATTTGGGCCCTTTTCAGCCCACTTTCATTCTGAAATTTGTCCATTTTAGTCCTCTTTTGGACTGCTGTTGCACCTGGGCCTTTTTAGCCTATTTTTGCCCTTGTATCACTGTGTATACACAGTGTATACCAGCGTATATCGGCATGTATATCAGTCCTTTTCTGCATTTTTTGGCTTCCGTTTTCCCTATGATTCAGCTCTCACTACTTTGTGTCAGCTTCCGAAGCTAAAAAAATGACATGGCCGACTCGATAAAGAGATTTGAGCTTCCATGGCTTATCTAAAAAATGCAAAGAGGAAGTCCCCAAGGAACTCGGGAAGGCAACCCCACAAACAACAAAATAGAAGAGAAAATGGATTAGGGAGGCTGCTAAAATCATATAGGATTTAAATACATTTATCAAGCATTTCTTGGCTGAATTAAAACATGAAATAAAAGGAATCTAAACAGTGAAACACTAACTACAACTAATGAAAAATTAGAGTATTTAGGAAACACGCAAGAGTAATACCAAACAAATAAAATAACCCACCATGACAAGGATTTTTTTTTTTTTTGCTAGCAACTTGCAAGAAACACACATAACATAACTATTTTATGTAAACAGTAAGCTCAAATTAGTATGATTCCCTAAACAATTACAACTAGTAATGAATATTCATGATAGTGGGCTGATATTAGTAATAAATTGAGTGCTTAAGTCAAGTACTCATGGGAACATGAGTGCAACATGAAGCCTCAAGGAGAAGAGAAACAAGCACACAAATCCATACAGGCAAAGCAATAAATAAATAGATATGTCAATTTTTTTGACCAACTTTGAGACGAAAGCACAACAAATTCTAAATGATCGCACACAAAGGGGACATGGCTTCCAGATTTGGCATCAAAATCAAATTGCCAAAATTTCATATAAGCTATGTAAGAAATATGTGACAAATGAAGTTATAATAGTACTATACACAAAACTAAAGAAAGAAAGATTTCTGAACATTAACAAGACCAAATTGCAGCAAGAATAACTCAATAGCTAGGTAAGATTTAATTAAATAAGGACACATTGTTGAATCAAGGCTACAACAGGTATAACTGTGGTAGAACAAAGATTCCGAAGGCTATACCAAGACAACAATTAATAACTTCTAAACATGAATAGGAATCTAATAGTAGCAGCTTAACCAAATTATGAGGAAGTTAATATTTTCATGACTCAAGATAGTAAAAACTCAACTCTTTTAAAGCAGAAAAAATAAGAATCGAAGCCTAATCATAGAAATAGTCGGCCAACTTGAATAGTAAATAGCAACAAAGATATTAAATCCTAACACAAAATTTAACTATGTAGCTAAGTCACAACAGAAAACAAAAATGCAAACAAAATCACAAACAAACACATATTTAATGCATACTAATGGAATGCAACATAATAAAAGGAAAATAGATTACCTTCTTCGGTGCAGCGAACCGGAAACAAGCAAGCTCGAGGATGATTCCAACCACCACAGGGAGCTTTCGATGAACTCCGAAGCACAATGACGAGAAGGAAACCAAAATCTGGACTCAAGACTCAAACATTAAGAGCACTGGTTCTTCCACTATCTTTTCGCTCGCTATTCACCTCAATTTTGGCTTCTATCGAGTGTGCCTTTCAGTGTCACTCTATATTTTGTGTCTATTTTATTTCTATCATCTATGTATTCTTTTTCCTAGCCCCCCCTCAAACAATGAAAAAAGAGGAATATATAAGAGAGAATAGAGGAAATGAATTGGAGGGAAAACGGGTAGGTTTTAGGGTGAAACTTGAAATTCAAAATTCGAATTCTTTGTAGGATAAGGTTGCCAGCTTCAATTTCGTACCCATTTTCAATGGATTGAGAATGAGGGCCGCTTGATTCTCGAACAAGGGCGAGTGAGATGCGGAGATTGTTTCAACGGATTGAGAACAAGGCCCGTGCAAATGCCCGTAGAATTTCCTTTGTAATTTTTTTTTCCTGTACTTAGTGTTTGTTCGTCTTTTGATTCCGTGGCCTTTCTCGATGATAGATTGGGTGACGACATTCTTAAGATAAGGCGTCACGATGATATTACACAGGGGAAGTTTGAGTACCCAATAGTGCGTCATTTGACTATGTTGATTACTAATGAGATCTCTATTTATCAGGTACAACGGGTCCCAGAAGAAAGAATGCTAACAAACGTGCCCCCGTCACCGCTTTGCAATCAGAGGGTCATGACGACTCCAAAGCGAGTGGGTTTGAGGTGCAAATAAATGTTACACCTGAAGATCACTCGCGTCGGGCTACTAGATCATTGGCTAGAAGAGCTATTCTCTAGGACTCTCCTCCTTTGTCTGAACAGGGAGGTAGTAGTTCTGATAACGGGGAAAACTCGGGAAGTCAATCTGATGTTGCTGCAAGTAGCCAATCTGCAGATGACTCGGGAGGCAGTGCTTAATCTGATGGTGGTTCTCAGGATGACACAAGTACCTCTTCACCTGTGGATAATACAAAAGATGAAACTGAAGCCTGAGAAGAAGCAATTAATAAAGAGGATGAGGAGGAAATCCTTCATGATGATACCATGGTGATGTATGTGAACGCTCAGGAACCTAACCCTGCATTGAGACCACAACTGATTTCCTGGTATTGCTCCATGTGGACTGTCAACCGGTCTAAAGATTTCTTCGATAATGGCATCAAGGCATTCTCGTATATCTATCGGATATTTCAGCTCCATCAGTTCGACTGGATGGACAATGCACCAGGCGAATACTCTATCCACCTAACCAGAGAATTTTATTCCTCTGATGAAGCTACATTGATAAATTTTTCTACGGATATAGAGACCACGAAATGTGGATAGAAAGACACGGTTATTACATGGGGTCCACTTAACTCAATCATAGTTAGGGGCAAATCAATAGATATTTTTGAGGCTTCGATTAACAGAATGTTGTATGGCTCGGAATACTCTGCATGAACTTTAGTTGGCCTTTTTTAGCGCAAACATCATGAGGTCACTAGTGATGCTACGATGGAAGATAAGACTTCTCGAGAAAGGTTTTTCGTTGGATTGTGAAGCAGCTTGCCATAGATGGGGAAAATGAAGTTTGGGAACACTCATCACTGAAGCTTTGCTGTCTTTTCCAGTCAAGGTTTGGTGGGCTATCGTCCGAGCGCAATTGCGATCGACAGCTAATGATAACACTTTGTCACCTTCCCTGGCCTCGTTAGTAGCCTGTCTTATGGTTGGTTACCCGGTCAATGCGGGACGGATAATAGCAATCGAGATGAGAGACAGGGCGCTAAATGAGAGAGTTGCACTTCCTTTTCCCTGTCTGATAGGGAAATTATGTCGAGGAGCGAACATTCCTCCGAACAGCCTGGTTGAAAGATGGGGTGAGGCATTCAGAATAACCAAGGTTTCTAAAATCAAGGATGTCACAAACCATCTCATTGGTGGAAAGTCTGCCGCTGTGAGTACTTTAGCTGTTGTTTTACATGTCCAAATTGATATCCCACATGCAGATAGAGGTCCAACACATGGAGAGTCATTACAACCTTCAACAGAGTCACCACCACATCCAGCTTCGACCTCCCAGGCTCCACCTACCTTTGTCACTATCCCTATGTTTTTTCTTGAGAAATTGGTTGTAGATCAGTGCCAGACTAGGACATTCGTAGATCAGATTGTGCTCCAGATGACTCAGCTAATAAAGATGAAGGTGTTAGCTACGAAAAAGAAGATCAAAGATGAGATGAGGATGAAGCTATCGGTCTTAAATAATAGAATGGATGGTTTGGAAAACCTTGTTCAGGATCGATTCAAGGCTGCCGGTTCAGCATATACTGAAGAGTTCAGAGCCTAGTTGGCTGAGATGCGCACTCAGATTGCTAAGCTAGCTGAAAAGCCAGTATAGGTGCCCACTGATATACCGTGAGTCTACAGTATTTCTAATACATTTCACTTACAAGTTATGTGTGTCTAGGGCCTTTTTGTATTGGTTTTTATGTGTTTTTATCATATTTTGCAGGATAGATGTTCAGGCGCGGAATTAAAGAGACAACTGAAAGAAATGCAGAAAAGGGCATCTACGGAGGTGATCTACGGACCGTATGTTCATTGACACTCTGTAGATGGTGGTCGTAGATCAGTAGCCAAGGTATGGAAGGCAAATCAGGGTAATCTGACCAAGTGTGGAACCACGGTGCCCATTGACGATTTATAGATTGATCTACGGACCGTACTGTTGATCCGTAGATTGATACTGTGAGGGTTCCAGTACCTGATTTTTGAAGATTCTAAGTATGGAGCTACAGAGAGGGATTGACAGACCGTAGATCGATCTACGATCCGTACTGCAGTTCCGTCGTTTGCTTCAGAGAAGCTGATTTTTGGAAGCTGAAATATTTTCCAAGTCTTGGCTGACGGAAGGGACTCACGGACTGTAGATCCATTGACGGTCCGTGAGTCAGTCTCGTGGAATGAAGACGCGTGCCTGTAACAAACTTTCCTTATTTTGTTCCCTTTTTTATTTAGGACTTGTTTTCTATAAATAGGGTATGTAAACCTCATTTTTGGGGGTTAGACATTATTATTTTTATTCTAGTTGTTGACTTGGGAGATTAACTTGCAACTTTAGAAATTCTTAATTTTCCTAAGTTCGTTTTGAAGATTTTGGGGTTGCAATTCAAGTTGAATTTTTGGGTTTATTATTCTTCTAACGTAAGTTCATAATTCTTTTATCTAAAACAATGAATTGTGTTCATATGATTATGGGTAACTAAACCCCACAACTAGGGTTGTGGGAACCATGAGCGATTAACAAAGTATGAATAGTAAATAAGCAATTCTTGAATAGTGTTTT